>JAOWAT010070339.1:0-11062 GCA_028571025.1 Longipedia americana | reverse complement strand
AAAACATTATCAAAACATATCAATGTGGCTCTCTCATTGGATTATTCCAATGATACTCTTACAAATTTTTTGGAGTGAATATGTAATTTTATTTAATCATGTCTCTATTATTATACTAAATAGGCATTGTTTGACCTTGGTGTAAGCTGATCTGTGAGTTTGAATAAACCAAACAACTCCCCTTTTTAAGATCTATCTAAGAGTTGTCTCTGGTACCCGAAATGAAGCTACTACAATAAGACTTAAAATCCTTCAAACTACTTCAAAACTTAAGAGATCAAATTAGAACTTTAAACCAATGAGCCTTTAGACCTTTTCAGTAATTTTTTGAGCTTTAGAACAAATCAAAATTTTGGCCATTTTTGGTACCAAAAGTTACTCCAATAATTTTTTCAAAATTTTGTCCATTTTTGGCACCAAAAGCTACTACAATAAAATTGAAAATCATTCTAACTACTCCAAAACTTAATGGATCAAACTTAAACTTTTACAAATGATGCTTGTGGACATTTTCAGTAAATTTTTTAACTTTCAAATTTTTTTTCAAAATTTTGACCATTTTTTGCATCAAAAGTTACTACAATAAACTGAAAATCCTTCTAAATACTTCAAAACTTAAGGGATCAAGCGGAAGCTTTCACCAATGAAGCATTTGAACATTTTCAAAAATTTTTTGAACTTTTAAAAAAAATTCAAAATTTTGGCCATTTTTGTCACCAAAATTTACTCATTTCTAACTACTTCAAAATTTAACAGATCAACCTGAAATTTTTAACAATGATGCCCTTGGACATTTTCAATACAGAACTTTGGGCAGTAAAACCTACTACAAAATAATTAATAGAGTGTTCCAAAAAATCTCAAAAACACGTGGTACCAGGCTTATTTACTAGATTTTGTACTCCTGATTCCAAAAATACCCCTCTTTAAAAAAATGCGTTTTGAGCCATCCTACTGGCACTTCAAATTTAGAGGATTTTTTGCAATTTTCTAATTTGAACAGAGGAAGTATTCTAAAATCTGGTTTAAATCTAAAATATTTCTGTGGATAATGATGGAAAATCATATTCTTACTTCATGCTTGAAATATAAGCATTAATTTCATTATACAAACATGAAAATTTTCCATATTTTCAGCAGATTTTAGAAAACTTCCTCTGTGAAATTTGAGGAAATATCAGAATTCATGGGAAAATTAAAGTGCTGGTAGGATGGCTCAAAATGCAAACTTTTTTCAAAAGAAGGGTATTTTTGGAATGAGGAGATCAAAATCTGTTAAATAAGCCTGGTACCACATGATTCTGAGATTTTTTGGAACACCCTAATTACAATACTGGTTTTTACCTTGCGCAGCAAGGTATCAGTACCACTGGAGTGGTGGTGTTGTGGTGTTGTGTTGTGTGGGGGGTGATCAATGTTAAAAAAGCTCCAGAAAACAGGTCTTGCATTTTCATTCTAGTTTCTTTTTGTCTGAAGCTAGGACTACAAAATTTTCACCAATTATGCCTTTTGACATTTTGAGTAGATTTTTGAATTAACAGAATTTTTTGAAAATTTTGGCCATTTTTGGCACCAAAAGTTACTACAATGCAACTAAAATTCTTCTAACTTCCTCAAAACTTAACAAATCTTCCTGAAATTTTCACAAATGATGCGTTTTGACATTTTGAGTAATTTATTGAATTTTCAGAATTTGGTTTCAAAATTTTGGCCATTTTTGGGGCCAAAAGTTACTACAATGAAACTAATATCCTTCTAACTTCTTCAAAATTTAACTAATCTTCCTGAAACTTTTACCAATAATGTGTCTTGACATTTTGACTAATATTTTGAATTTTCAGATTTTTTTGGCCATTTTTGGCGACAAAAGTTACTACAATCAAACAACAATCCTTCTAACTTCTTCAAAACTTAATGGATCATCTTGAAAATCTTACCAATGATGCATTTTGACATTTTGAGTATATTTTTGAATTTTCAGATTTTTTTTCAAAATTTTGGCCATTTTTGGTGCAAGAAGTTACTACAATGAGACTAAAATCCTTCTAAATTCTACAAAACTTGACGAACCTTCTTTAAACTTTCACCAGTGATGCGTTTTGACATTGAGAAACTTTTTGAATTTTCAGAATTTTTTTTCAAAAATGTTGCCATTTTTGGTGCCAAAAGTTCCTACAATAAAACTAAAATCCTTCTAACTTCTTCAAAACTTAACGAATCTCCCTGAAACTTTCACCAATGATGTCTTTTGACATTTTGAGTAATTTTTTTAACAAAGACTACATCATTAACAACATTTTCTGCTCATCTAGCTGCGCAAGGTTCTGAACTTTCAGTTCTTGTTTCTTTGAGGTTTAATGCCCGCCTCTTACATAACTCTTGCTTCAGAGCCAGAAGTACATAATTACTTATCTTTTAAATTAATGCACTAAGTTAAACAAGCATAGTGCAGTTAAGGACTGCTCTTGATTAATTGGCAAAAGAAGAAGTGTCTTAAATTTCTTTGAGATTCCACATTGCACTTTTGTGAGAAAGTAGACTTTTGTCAAACATTTTTCGTATCTACACGAACCTAGAAATTCCGAAACTCCTTTTATTCCCTCGTGTAGTTTATATTTGAATTAAGAATAATTTTATAATAAACATTAGCTGGTTTTTCAGAATAGTATGTAGTAAAAATTAAAAACGGTATAAGTAGGCCCCTTGCAAAAGTAGAAAGTTTAATTGTAGAATATAGAGGAGCAGTTGTATAGACTGAATTTTTGGTGAAAAATCTTAGTTTTAAAATCAAAATTTGATAAGTATTGTAATTGCGGCCTCCAGTTCAAACTATTTTGACTCTCATTTTAGATAATAAAACACACTCTTTTAATATGGAATCGTACGCAGCATCACTTTCATTCACCAAATTTATGAAGCAAATTACTTCATAAAAATGTTTTCTTCGTGGAAGCTGCAATTAGACAATTCTAAACAATAATTTTTTTAGAATATTGATTTTTAAGTAAAAGTCTATTAATATAGCTATTCCTCCATGATATAGGTTAACACTTTCGCAAAATCCCTAGTATTAATAGTTTAGGTTATCAAAATAATTAGCAATCAATTAATTAGTGAAATCTAATTTGGCATTATTTTCATTCACAAAAGAGGATTTTTCAAAATAACTCAGGCATATGTGCTGATGTGAATTACATATTTTACATTTTAGGCTTATTATATTATTCTCTCATTGTATAAATTGGTTCGTCCTAAGTGTCATGTTATCCTTTGACAGGATACTTTTATATAGAATGTTATATGTTCATTAAAACGATCATTTATATTTATACCCATATCTTTCTTTCACATATGAAAAATAATTGTGCTTTAAGACAAATGAGATTCTTCCTGTTTTGTAGAAGTAAATTTGTGAAAAGAAGCCTTGTCTTACAGTTCCTTGTAAAAACTAAAAGCAGGATAAAAATAGACATTGTTATAATTTAAAAATTAAAACATGGATGACAACGTTCTCTTCCTTCATCTTTTTTTTACCGCAGTAAAATGGTTCACTGCTGCAATTTCGTTCTCACAATTAAATGGTTTTTCTTAAATGATTAAAATTTTGAAAAGCAATTTTGTTATGAAAACTTGAGGATGTCAATAAACTGTTGTGTGGAGCAGAGGCTGAGGAAAATGTTTTCATTGAAATTCGCTCTTCTTTAACAATAGAAGGTATCAAACTTGCTCATATAGTGATTTGAAATCAAAACTCAAAAGTAAAAGAAGCTAATTTAAAACATGAACTTATTTAATAAAATTTCTTAGCATTAATTTAACGACACAAAGTTTGAGAGACATGAAATGCATTGAAATTTCAAATACTTTTTCCAAATGACTAAAGCTCCTTCTAGTTTGGTACAATTAAAGTTTTGAAAAATCTTACTTTTTGGTGCCATACTGTAATATAAGCTGAACATAATTTTCATGCCATTGTCCTTTAATTGATTATTCAAAGGTTCAAAATTGCGGCGTTTCAGCGGATTTTCAGCCTGAGAAAAAAAACCAAAAGGTAAAAAAATCACATTTCAAGTTTCCCTTATATGGTGCACTTTTGAGACAATCAAACCTTTTGCAATGTGATTTTCTTGAACTTTAACAGCCTCTGTACTACCGCTTAAAAATCGAAGAAAAATACTCAGGCTGAAATCTGCTGGAGTGCCTCAATTAATATTTGACTGAATAAAGCTTCGTAACCCCCACCCCCTGCTTGAAGATGCGTGGTCAACTGTGTTGGGTGGTTGTGCTGCCAAAAATTGGTTTAGAGAAAAATGGTATCTGTTCATGATGGCATTAAAGACAAATGGTTCATTAATTTCAAAGGCAAGGCCAGAACCAGAAGAGATAAAACCATCCATGCCAATTCTTAATCATTCAAAAACAAAGAAATTCAAAAGACCATTTGTCTACAAAGATTAAAGTGCTCAAGTTTTGAAGAGAGTTTGTGACAACTTCAAGGCTTGATTTCCAAAAGAGCATTTACTTTTTATTGAATAAACGCAAGGTTTGTTTGAATTTTCACATGCTCAAATTAAAATTTAGAAAATTGTCATTTGAAGACTTCAAGCTATCACATCAAACTTAAAAATAGCAACTAAGCATCAAAAGAAACTAGAATAAACATCTAACCAACTTATACATTGAGAAGAATATTAAAGATATTTATGTAGAATTTTTTGGCCTAAATTTGAAATTTTTACGGGTACTAGGACCATATATTTTTCCAGAATCTCATTATGTGAATGAAAATGCTTCTAAATACGATTTCACTCAGCAATTGTTTCTCTTAAGATTGGAAAAATTGAGCCAAGATTTGGGTTTCAATAAATTCTGACCGCTGATTCATTCAATATCGGTCCCATTTCTTCATTGAAGGCAGTCTGGTCCTTGCTCCTTCATTCATTGTTATCGATTCTTTATTTGCAATGCTTATTTTATTTCATTTCGGATAACAACCTCCAGCCATCTTTGGCCATTCATTCACAAATATCCACAAAAGTGTAGGACAGACTCAAAAGGGCTTTTCAGTATTTTCTAAAAGAAAGGGTGTAAATAAAATTGAATTTGAATTTTTTGTTTTGTTTTAGAAGAAACCTTTTTTCTACTGGTATATAACAAAATATCCCTTGTCAGGTTTTTTTTGGCAGTAAAAATTTGGAAACTGAGCGACGATTTTCCATGAAACTGAAAAAAATTCGTGAAACTGAGAAATACGAAATTTTTAGACAACGGCCTATTTTGTTCTGATCTTAAAAATCGGGAATTTTGATCATTTGGTGGAGAAAATGTGCTAGAAATTGGAAAATTTGCACATATTTACGATAATTTAAGCATTTTTCAATAACATTTGATCAATTTTGACCAAAAATGGTGAAAACTGTAAAATTTTTAATGTAATTTGAGAAACTGAGCGGAAAATTTGGATAACTGAGAAAATTTTTCCAAAACTGAGGAAATTTTTTCCTGAAACTGAGATTCAAAAATCGAGAAACTGAGAGATACAAAATTTTGGGAAAATTTTTTAGGCTTTTGACTCATCTAAAAACTACCAAAAAATGACCCAACATTTAAATTTAAAGAGTGTGACATGCTTCATTTTCTATTTTTCTTTGAAATCTAAATACAGAATTATACAGTCCCTATTTGATATTAATATTGAATATTACATTTGATATTATGTGCAGCAATAAAAAGCAAGTCAATTTGAGATTATTGAGATGCTAATAAGACTGCCAGAGACTTTGTCAAAAAGAAGACAATCATCCAAAGGCCTCAAAAATTGGAAAAATAATTCCTCTATGAATAAATTACAGTTGATGCACCAAATTGCTAGACGGGGATATTATTATTCATGGTAAAAGAAAATGAAAAATGCTATTGAGGCTTTTTCTTTCACAGACAATTTACAAAGTCCTCAAATTCATATTCTGAGTATTCTAAACTCTTATTTCTTCTCACAACTGCGCATGCGATATTACTTGGCCTCAAGTCTTATTATTACAGTGGTCTCTCAATTTAACGACGTATTTTGGAGGAATGCAACATGTTGTTAAACCGCGAGATTGTCGTTATTTCGAGAGGTTTATTTAGTAAATGAAAAATTTTCTGAGCTAAAAATATGTCGTTATATTGAGAGATGTTGCTAAATCGAGTGTCGTTATATCGAGAGACCCCTGTACCCAATTCGAAATAAGGATATGCAGTCAAAGAGTTTCCCAAGGATGCTTATTTCACTCAAAATGGAAATATCTGGCATTACTCAGGGAAAACCTTTTCACTTCAATGCTATTTTATGAATTTGGCAGCACCACACTAATTTTCTTTACTTTTATGATATGCATGATTTTTGAACGCCCAGCTACGGCCAGATACAAAGTTTTTTGAAAAATTTCTTTCAAATTTTGGATTTTTATATTTCAATGGTCATTTTGAACAGGGTAATATATATGATTACCCCTTTCTGGAAGCACTTACCCATATGACTGGTATATTGTCTGTCAAAAGTTATTTGATTCTTATAAGAAGCATGCATTATCTGTTCTAAAAAATGTTATTTTGTCATCTTTAAATAAATTTTTGAAAAAGCTTCACTACGTTGGTGTAAAAAGTATGATAGATGAAATATCATCTCATCTTGATTTTATGGAAAATCAGAAGCAATTAAAACAGTTTTTTTAAAGTTGTCAAAATACTTTCTCTTGTAATTTCGTAATATTAAATCAAAATGAAATATTTCTTCTTTCTTCCTTGCTTGATTATACGAGTTTCTAAAAGGCTTCCTCAAAGAAGGCCTATCCTTCTCATTCTCATTTTTGTGCACTAATATAAATGTAAATAGACCATTACATCATCAGCTAAATAACTGAAATTCGGTTCTAAAATTAGAACAGTTCCGACAAAGATAGCTTTATTTGTAGAACTAAACCTATAATTGTTGATCTATAATTTCAATATATAAAAATTTGTATTTGGTACAGAAGATTCAACAGTAGGATGTTTCAAATCAAGGTGAATATCAGGCATAAAATGATTGTATAATTTTAAGCATCAAATCTAAAATTTATTTCAATGGCATAATATGGGCAAATGAAGGATTTTTTAATCACAACCATCATAGTGATGCTAACAAATTTGGGTCAAAATGTTTCAGAATGTCATTGTGTATACATTCAGAATGAAATTCAGATAGACTGTGTTAATACCATCTAATTAGCTTCATGTGAGTCCTATTATCTCTTGAACGCATCCTAAAATTGGTCCTTTAGAAAATGCGAACACGAAAGTTTTTCAAATTACTCGCCCCATTTGTACTCAATTCGAGGAAAAGAAAAGGTCTTATGTTCCTCCATCTTGCTTCTGAGGTATCAAGAAGCTTATATGTAGAATTTTGGGTGTTTGATTCTATACATTCTAATTTTACGTCCGAAATTGTAATATAAAGCAAACTGTGTTCCCAATTCAAAGGACGCACACGGCTTCCGTGCTTGTTGTAAAGAAAGTTGCTTTCAGTTTTCTAATTTTTCGAGTCATCCTAAGAGCTCAATGATAAAGTAAGAAAAATAGTGATGAAAACGAAAAAAGAAATGAGAAAAAACCGAGGACGAAGAAGACAAAATAGAACGGTCTGAGCAATTTGATATTTCCTTTTTATTTGAATGACTCTGTAGGCTTAAGGGCATTCATATAAAGCCACATCAGGCAACTTTCATAATGATTTATTGTAGCGCTTTCTCTGTTAATGATGTCCGCCTGTCTCTTGAGGACCGCTTTGGGCTAATGAGCTGTTGATGTTCATTTTGGAATAAAGAAGTACCAATGTTTACTTGCATGAATGCATTTGATATAAATTTCTAACATTTTGATTAGGCTTAATGGCATTCTCATGAATAATAAAAGCCAGTTTGTGTTGGATGAGTGGTCAAACCACGTGAAAGAATTGTATAGAAATTATGTGTAATTGTTTTAACAAAATTGTTGAAGTTGAGAGACGTAGCACAATCCTTTTTTATGAATGAAAATACTGCCAATTACGATTTCATTTCAAAATGATTTGCTAATTTACGAACTGTGTTGAATATTTCCAATTATAATATATACAATTTTACAGTGAAATTTAGACATGTTTAAGTAGTCATAATACTAATTCATCTAATTTTGAGATATTTCATGATTTGGAGGAGTAATAAAAAGCTAGGCATTAACATAATAAAGCGATCAAAGCTTTTAAGATGCCCTGTCAAAGGTGCATTACAGCAGCATATTTTTCTTAACTATTTTGTGCCCTAAATGAACGTACATAAATAGACACCCCAAGATTATTAATTTCAAAGTAAACTGAGATTTTGATCGATTAAGAAAGTTTTACGAGTGAGAGAATGTGATTTTAAAAAATCCATTTTTATGGCCCCACCTATTTATCACATACAACGAGACTTTTAGCTATTTGCATTAGGGTATGTATCTTCTTAGGAATGAAGCTTAAATATTTCTTAAGATAAGATTTTAAAAGATTGTCCTATTTATTCTTTTTGTACATTTTGATAATATTAAAAATTTAAATAATAATTTCAAAGAAGTAAAATCAAAATCTTAAAAAAACAAAGAAAGAATTGAAAGTAGAAAAAGGATAACTTTATATTACTCAAATAATTATCCATATTTTCTTCAATTTTACTCAGGTATTGTTTATTAGCTTATTTTGTTTACATTTTTTCTCTCTCCTTCCATTTATTTTGTTTTTCTTTCTGATCTTTTACTTTTCACTTTGAGGATGCCTTTCCCCATGAGAATTCAAGAAAAGTGACTTGCTAAGCAGATAGGTACAGAGAGTAAAGATAACAACTTGAGTAAACTTCCTAATAAGTAAACATTTCCACTCAGTAGCTAATGGATCAGTGTGTGTTGTTGTAAAAGCTGCCTTAATTTAAATGCCTGTCTTCTAATTCAGGCATTTAGATAAAGATACATCCGCACAACCACCTAGATCGACCCCCTGGTTTCAAGGTTTGATATTGTTTTTCTCTGGCTGAAGGTCGAAAGCATTACTCTGTCTTGTTGAAATTGGCCAAAGGTGAATCTGAATGTCCCATTGAAATTGACTAAACAACGGAGATAAATCTGAGTGTTTGGTTTGACTTCGATGAATAGAGCTGTCACCTGCTATTTACTCAATTTTAATGGGACGCTTCAATTTATTATTTTCTTTTAAAACTGTCAAGTCAGATAAATCGGAATGTCTCATTGAACTTCCCTGTTTGGCCAATTTCAATGGGTCACTCAGATTTATCTGTTGGGCCAATTTCAAAAAGACCGAAAATATAGCTTTTTGTGACAAATTAACTTTATTTGTATTATTAAGCTTTCAAAATTCTAGAAATTAGCCAAAATGTGTTTTTGGTCAAGTTTATCTGGAGTACTAGAGTATATATAGAATGCTAATTAAAGTTGCAGCAGTACGTGCTTTGATTCATGATTTAACTCATGACATTGAAAAAAGAATCAAAATTAATTGTACATCCATGAAATTTGCAAGTCAGACACATCCTGTTAGAAACAAGGACTATTCGTCCAGATCCCTAAGAAATAAATTATTTGACATATAAAGTTTCTTGGTATTCATTATTTGTCATCCATATACATTCTTTTCTTTTTATAAGCATCCTAACTTAAAATTTTCCCATTTTATTAAGTAACCAATAAGCATCCTAATAATAAAAGGTTTAACTTAAAATCGCTCAGGTTGATGCTTATAAAAAACAGAGTGTATAGCATTATCCAAATTGAAATGTCCAAGCAGAATCATGAGCCAAATAATTTACGACAATATATGTTTGACAACAAGAACAACAATAGCATCACCAATTTTTGAATTCCGGTGGTGAGTACCAATTATTGATATTAAATTTTGTGTTCCATTGACTTGGAGAACTCGATATTTATTATTTAGATCATTTTCATCAACTTTTTGCAAAAATTTGAACTCCAAATTTTAATAGGGATTAGTAAAACTAAGAGTAAATGCATATTATGCTTCTGTAACCTTACTTCGCAGATTGAACACGAAAATGAAAGTCTGAGCATGAACATTTTGATGACTGACAGGTCCTGAATACTTAAATTGTAAAATAACACATGATCGTCATGCCATGATTTGCTAATTTGGGTGCAATGTATGCAGAGTCAAGATCAAGGTTAATTCATTGAAACATTCCAATCCAATTCTGTAGAGAGTTCAGTTAGGATCCAGATTAGCTGGGTTCAAATTTGGATTTAAAATTTTTGTGCTGTATGAAGTTATTGTATTACAACTTATTCCAATGACAGAGCACAAAACAGCAAGAAATATTTGTTAGCAAAATTTTAATCCAAATATTCATTTGTATTGATTGTATTGTATTGATGAAATTCAATGAAATATTTTGACAATTTAAAAATGCGTTATCTATTATGTTTGGACAATTTAATTTCCTGTTAAATGTTTCCAAAACCATCATAGACACAATTTTCTTTAATGTCATTTCAAGACCTGTGACAGGAACCACAACACTATCAGGCTTTTTTGACACTTTTTCCCTTATTCAAACAGGGAAAAATTTCGTAAATCGTGGTTTTTGCGTTTTTTGGAGCTCAGTTCTGAAAAAATTCTCAGTTTTGACGAAATTTTATATCAGTTTTCACTAAAATGCTGAGTTTTTCAAAAAATTTTCAGACAAATGTCGTTAGAAACGGTAATTTTACCCCCAAAAATCGACTTTGAAAAATCTAAAAAGTTCGTATTTCGTGGTTTCGCGACTTTTTTCTCAGTTTTTGGAAAATTCGGTGCTCAGTTTTAAAAAAAATTGTGAAAAAAGCCTGACTATTTTAACACAGTTCTGATAACTGTCATGATTTCTCTCTTAACCTTTTTATTTCCAAAAATTATTTGTATTTTATAGATACAGTACATTAACACATCGTGCTAAATTCGACCCAATTTGGCACAAAATAGTATATTTTTGTCAAATTTCTGGATCACAGACTGGCT
>JAOWAT010070228.1:0-11067 GCA_028571025.1 Longipedia americana | reverse complement strand
TCCTAGCTTGCAGCTCATTTTAAAGATTTTTTCATGCTGATTCCAAAAATGGTCTTATTTTTTCCAACTCACTTCATTCAAGAACCATGCAACAAGCCCTTGAAATTTACTTCATAAAATGGGGCTTTATTTAGTGAAAAAAAGCCTGTACTGAAGTAAAATTCAAGGGTTTGTTGCATGGTCCTTGAATGAAGTGAGTTTTAAAAAATAAGACCATTTTTGGAATCAGCATGAAAAAATCTATAAATTGAGCTGCGAGCCAGGATTTTTAGACACACTTTATTTTTTTATGAAACAGCCTAGAGTGCTATACCCGACAGGCAAAGAGTATTTCTTTTGTGCAGACAGTCAAAATTTCTGGAAATTGAAAATTAGTCCAGTTTTTTATAAATCTGCAGATCAACTTCAGAATTTCAATTGTCTCCCTCTGAAGTCTATCTGTAATATATCGCTCTATCAGGAACCTTTTGCAGAGAGCTATACGGGGCAAGCACTTTTTACGACACTGAGCTGACAGTCATAGTGGAATTGAGTGAGGAGGTGGCCTCTCTTGCACTGGCCACCATAAAGTCCCTCACCCTTCCACTTCTATGCAGTCCTTCTGCATACTTCCTGATGTATCCGATGTACTCGAACTGTGCACTTGAGAGGGCGCTGTCAATCACATATTGGGGGATCCACCCTTTGAGGTCAGTGTCCAGGAGCCACTGGAAGAGGCACTGATTAGGATTGCCTGCCACCGAGTGCATCGCCCAGCAGCCGGGGCCATTTTCACCCCTGAGAGAAGAAGAAAAGAGAAGATTGGAAAATAGACGCGATTATGGAATGATGGAAAGCGAAGTTTAGGTGTTCTTGAAAACAGAACCAAATTTTTGCATTTACCAAAAATATACGAGGGTGTCATTCACACTATAAAAACCTGAATGATTGAAATGTGCGAAATTGTAAAAGAAATGAGAGCCGTCTTGAGCTCTGTAAAATTAAATCTTTTTCCATTGTAAGATTTCCTTTTCATCCTGCCTTTTGTTAGAAATTTAAATTTATAATTGCAAATTTTCATGTTTAGAATTGGTGACTATTTTGTGTAACAAAATACCGTCCAAGTTAAAACCTCATTCCAAAGTTTTCTGAAAATAGCTGTACTAAATAAGTTTTCCATATGTATACAAGACAAAAAAAACTCCCCCTTTGAAAATCAATTAAGTTTAAATGTCCAATAAAATGAAAGCAGCTCAATTCGTATGTGAGCTATATTTTGTCACCTCAAGGTTACCTAAAATCGAACGGCATTGGCAAAAGTGACGAACTTGAACCTGACAATAACTTTGAACAATTTAAAATTATTTGTTTTAATAATTGAAGAGAAAGTTGTTAGTTGTCAGTTTAAACAAGGGGAAAGTATGAAGGCAAACATACAGTTTTATTCAAGCTTTTGATATATCATTCATAATGTATTAGAATCAAATAGATAATGGTGAAGGTTAATTAGACAAAAATAACTCTTCAATGAACAAATATTGTACCGTAGACGGGGGGAAAACGGGACACGGGGGTAAAATGGGACACTTGGCAAAAATTTAGGGAAATCAAATTTTCCTAAAGAGATGTGTTTATAAAATCAAGTTTTTTTGTTATTTATGACAAGTTCGGAGTCCAATAGTCATGTTAACCCTTTCGGTACGATAGTATCAATTCTAATACATGGTGCAAATTCTGAGAAGAAATTGAAAACTGATTCAGCTTTTGATGGTAATTTCAATATTACTTTAATTTGATAAAGTTTACAAATATTTATGATTTTGTTTTGAATTTTTGAATCCTTTATTGAATCAAAATGTTAATTTGTAGAAATATCAGTTATTGTCTTTTTTAGCAAAATTAAGTTTTCTCATCAATACATGCATGTATTAAATCTAATACTATCGTCCAAAAATAACCATAACTGAGTAAGGGCTTTGTATCGAAAGGGTTAATATTGAAATATCACTACTTTATTACTAATTTGAAAGAGAAAACAATTTTTTCCTGACACTACCAAAAACTCGAAGAATTGTCATCTCAGAAAGTTTGTTCTGGATCTCTGGAACTAAACCAATTAGAGACCTGTTCTTTTGATATGATTTACTCTCACTTAAGGTTAATCATCTCTCAAAATTAGATCTGCATTATATTACTTCTAATCCTCAATTTTTATTTACTTGTATGCGGGGGTAAAGTGGGACACCTTTGTGGGGGAAATCGGGCCAGGTATCAGTTACTATATAGCATGACCTATTTTTTCAAAAAATGACCTAGAAATTTTACATTAACCATATTTGTAGCAGAAAATTTTTCTTACTTTGAGAAAAATGGCAAAATTTCAAGAAACTTATGCCATTTAAAGTGAAATAGCCTCTCAAACAGAATTTTCAATTATTTTGGCACTTTTGAGCACCCATTGTGGTTAAAAACTTAGGTAGGAACAATTAGACTTCAGCCATGAACTAATTTTCAAAAATTGTTGCTATCAAAAGCAATTTCTATATCCATTTCTATTGTAAGTAATGACAAATTGATATCTGTCCCGTTTTACCCCACAGACAAAATTTGCAAAATTCTGACAGAAATTCAATAGTTTAGTGAAAAATAAATTCATCTTAAAAAACAAAGAAGTCACCAAGAGATATGATGTAGAGGAAGTTTTTTAACCAAATTTGAGCAAATTGTCACTACCAGGTGTCCCTGAAAAATGGATAATTCTGAGGCAAAGTGTCCGGTTTTACCTCCGTCTACGGTACTTTTAAACAATTTTTTGAAGAATTTAGGTTATTTTAAGCAGAGCTTGCATGAAATTTGAACTTAAAAATACCGATTTTAGACCATTTATTCTAATTAAAGAATGTTTTTAAAAAAAAATATTGAAAAAATGAAAATGGCAAGAATTATAAATTTTTCAATTATTCAATTTTTTGTACCATTGTTCTCTGAATAATTTTCTGAAAAGATATTTTGAATGGCTTTTGGGTTCTAAAATGACCAGACTCCAAAAAATACCTTCCTTGATAGAGTCTGGGACTAGATCACATTATACTCCACTTTAATATAGATTCAATATCATTCTTTATTTGTATTAAAACTATTGGAAGTCTGGTAGCATTCAAATTTCATGCGTACCTAATTTAGCTTCAAATTAACTTTGTTTCAAATTCTCGTGTAATTACATTTTTCTCAGTGAAATCGCAAATATGCAATTGTTTGTTACAGTGTGACAAAATGACAAAATTTAATGAAAAAGAATTGTCAGAAAGTTGGAATAAAAAGTGCCAATAGGAAATAAGTATTTGTTCATAAAAGCAGATCCTCTTTACCACATCATCTTTTCCTATACTATTTCAGTGACATTAAGGATAATGATTTTCCTTGAAATGCACAGACTAAATTAAAAGTGGCTTCTTCACTTAAAATTTTGCTAAACTGTAATCAGTTTTATTAATGCACAGCCTAAAAGTTATATTCAGTGACATAAGGGATCTGATTTTTTTCATTGTCAAGGACAGGACTAAAAAAGTTGCTGTGGACAGGGTGGCGCTACCTAGGAAAGTTGGATAAGGGTGAAAAATTAGTCTTGGAAAAGAAAATTTTCAAAAATAAACTGCCGAGTATTCCCTGGTCAATTAAAATTAATTTCAGTACTGACATTTTCACTTAAGATTTTTACTAAACTGTAATCATTACTATAATGATCTCATATTCAACAACTGGTGATCTTGTCTCAAATTATATAATGAAAGAAAGTAGCCTCTCTACCATCACTTCATCATTTCAAACTTCCAATTCAACCTCAGAGAGTTTGGATTGCAATTATCATGAGTCAAATAGCACATCATTTTTGGGGTTCTCAAGTGAATACGGGGGAATTCCAGACACTTTGTTCATCGGCTTTGGAACATTTATTGGGGTAATGTTCATTTACATCATACTTAAGAAGGCATCAATCTCTCCGAATATCTTGGAAACATGTTACGCCTATCGTAGTCTGCGAGAACCAAGGTGGAATGAAATATTTTTTACTTCTAGGAGAGAAAAAGCTTTTGATGAAGAAGGAGAATGTAGAGATTTATCAATGTTTGAACTCATCTGGAAAAAGCTGACCATTAAAAATTGTGAATATGAGGAGAACTATGGTCTAGATTCAGTGCATTTTTTAAAATTTCACAGATACATAATGGTCTTTCTAGGTATAATGGGTGTTGTATGCTTTGCCATAGTACTTCCATTCAAATATTTTGGAAAGAAAAATGATGAAGTCAATACACAGCTACCATTTTTTATGTCAAGCCCAGTCAATTTAGACGAAGATTTTTTGTGGGCTTATTATTGGGGCTCAATAGTCCTCCTTATCATTGGAGTGATTCAAATGATTCATTTCAACAGAAATGTCCTAAAGAGGAATGAAATTAAATGCAAAACATTGACACTAATGGTTAAAAACATTCCAGAAGATTGTCACTCCGAAGAGAGAATCAAAGACCACTTTTGCAGTATCTGTCCACATCTAATTGTAAAGAATATTAAACTTGTATTCAACCCCTCTGATTTTGAGAACTTGGAAGAAAAGAAGAAAGCAATATCTGCAGCAAAATCTTACTCTGAGAGATTTGAAAGAATGAATAACACTGCCTTAAAAATAATTCCAAAACCCTTTGGAATATTACTAAACATATTCTTGAAATATTTCAATAGTTGTGTTGTTGATTCCAAAGATTACTATACAAAGAAAAAAGAAGAGATCACATCAAAAATTGAAGCAAAAAAGGATCAAGTGTCTGCAATAGAGAAAGGAGTTGCTCTTATAGAATTTGAAAGTGCAGAGGGACTAGATTTAAAACACTCTTCAATGATAACTTCAAAGAAGTTTCCTTGTCAAAGTTTGCAATGGGAAATGGTCTTAGTAGAAAGCCCAGAAAAAATCAAATGGGAAAATCTAATGAAAAATTCAATTCTGGTATATATCAAGACATTCATAATAAACATGTCAGTGCTAATATTTCTTTGTTTTATAACTACACCAACCTACTTAGTTTCACAACTAGAGAAACTGTTAGATTATAAAAATGAACCTACAATACCAATGTTTATCCAAGGTTATATTCCCACAATACTACAAGTTTTATCATCAACTTTGATCAACATGATTATTGAATTGTCAAACAAGATGATTAATCATAATTCAAAAGCAGATGAGAGTTTGTGGCAAATGAAGAAATTTTTTGTGTATAAAATATGCATAGTACTGATTCTGCCATCTTTAGGAAATTCATCAATTAGAGGAATATTCAACTATGTCATGCAAGATGGAAAACAAAGAAGCATTCCAATCAATTGCATTTTTGTTCCAGACACCGTTGCATTCTTTATCAATTATGTTATATCAGCAAGCTTAAGGTTATAAACAATCTAGTGAATATAAGAAACTAGATTAAGGACCCAATTTTGCACAGAGAGATATATCAGGTATCATAACATATAAAAAGAGAGAGTATGTTTGGCTTGAGAAGAAATAAACTTGAGTCAAAGGAAGGAAGAGGTAGTAGGTATATTGGGTGAGAGATGAGATTAAACTTAACTGGACAAGTTAAAATTTCAAATAAGTAAAGGATGGCTCTAAATACAGAGCCGTCCTTGAATAAGTAAAAATTGGCAATTACCAGGGCATCTGGATGATTTTATTTGTCCAGATTATTAATAAAAGTTCACAACCCTATGTTCAATTAAAAAATACCTAACTACAAATATGTTGTGTATCCAATATGGGGGGGGGGGTAGTGTTGTAAAAAATTATTCCATTGTGCTCAGAATGGGATAAAATGGCTATCTTAAAGGATAAAGTTGACCAATCTGTTGCCAGAATCTGAATCTGTTCATGATTAAGGTTGCAAATATATACCATTAATATGTCAATTTGGCAGTGAATTGCCATTTAAAATAAAAAATTCTGAAATTAACCTTTTAGTCTTGAAGTTGGTAAAAAGTTCATTATTATTAAAGAATCAAACTTTAAGACTACTATCGCAACTTTTTGCTGATTACGATTTTGGTATCAGATTGTAATGCATTCATACTTTTATCACTAAATTGTTTCTAATTCCAGTGGGTTAGCTATTAACCAGTTAAAACTATCTGATCTGATCAAATTTGTGGTGAAAATCTGCTACATTAAAAGTGAAGCTGAGTCTGGCAAAATTAAAAGTGAGACTGTGGCTGAATTTGATTTTGCTACTAACTATGTTGATACATCAGTCACCTTTGCAATTGTATGTGCATATGCTTTCATAAGTCCATACATTGTGCCATTAGGAATTGCATATATGTTTATGCAGTATTACTTTCACAAATATAATATGTATTTCCATTGTAAAGTGACCAAGATCAACAATAACATACATGTGACAGTTACATATTTTACAATTGTTTGTATCCTCATTCAGCATTTGATTATACTGGTGTTGAATCTTATTAAAGATCAAAATACTTCTTTATCATCAAGATCACTAGCAATGATGACAATCTCTGGAGTTTTTGCAATAAGCTCAATGATAATAATAATAATAGTACTATATGCTTTAAAAAAGAAGCAGAATATTTTATCTGAAATAGACACTTTAACAAACTGTGATGTGATAGCTACGAATAGTGAAGAGGTTAGCATTAGCATAGGAATGAATGAGGCAATACAGAGGATACAAAGGTTGACTAAAGCAGTCAAAAAATGGAAGAAAAAAAGAAAACAAATGAAAAATAAGATCAAGTGTGAAGAAAGTGACCAAGAGACAGATACATGTGATTCTAAAAATGGTGCTTCATCAAGTTTAGAGATATATAATTACAATGATGAAAATGCAGAGGGATCTCACAAATGTTGTCAATTAAAGATGGAAAATTTAGAACACAATAACCTTAATGATAGTGATAGTGATAGTGATGGTGATACTGATAGTGATAGTGATAGTAATAGTGATGGCGATAGTGGGCGTGATAGTGATAGCTATAGTGATAATGATCAAGTTTATTATAGTTCTAGTGATTCTTACAATGGCAATGAAGGAAATACAGAAATGTCTAATGCAAGATCTGATTTTGAGATGGAGAATACAGAACAGGCAATTAAACTTGGGAATACCTGCAAATCAGAAGGAAATGATCAAATTTTGATGGTCAATACTTTATGGAAAAGTTGTTGCTGGCAAATTTGCACATTGAATCAAACAATTCAATTTTGGAAAAAGGATTCTGATGAAATGCTAGAAGAACAACCCAAAAGAATTGTAAACATTGAATTGGAGAAAAATGCAGAATGGAAACATGAAATGGAAAAAGTATATAAAATTGCCACACTTGTTAGATGGTGGCAACTTGTTACAATAGAAAAGAAGCGGAGAAAGTCTGATATCATCACAACGTTAATTGTTATCATCCTGTTTTGCATATTTGCCTCACTCATTATAATGCCCATTTATTCCAGTTACCACTGTATCAAATTGATTCATGAAGTTATTATCAATCAAAGTAAGATCAACACCTCAATGAGTCTATCAAAACCTTCTAACAACAGCTATACTAATATTGTAAACATCACCTCAAATGGAGAATTTGCATCTTCTTCAACTAGCATTGTTTGGACAACAAATATGTTCACTACAAAACTGAAGGAAACAACAACAACAACAACAACAGCAGCAGCAACAACAACAACATTAACAACAAGAGGTAAGAAGAATATATTCATAATCCTCATTTGTTGCCAATAGTTCGGACAATTTACCATTAAATTTTCGGTGAGAAGATAAGGAAAAAGTTTAATTTGACAGAGTGAAAATTTAAAGTAGAGTTTATTAAAGATCTATGGATTCTATATTTTGCAATACACATACTTTAGTCTGGTCACAGTTTGTGTTTTCCCATGTGACACCTTTTGAAATTACATATTGAGAACTGATGAAAATTTAATTCAATGAAACTTGCAAAGTAATTATTCATATTAATAACTCAATTTTAAGATCGACCAAAATTCCCAACGTCAAAAATTAGGTGAAAATTGATATAAAGATAATTACATTGTTGAAGTCTAATTTTTTTACTTTAAGTTTGATCTTTGGAAAAAACAAAAAAATATTGAAAATTGAAACATTACCCCTTAAAAATGCATTGAAATTGGTTATTGAAGAGACCGACCAAAATTCCCAACGCAAAAGAGGATCCAAAAACGTCCATTAATGCATGATATGGTTGAGATACATGTAGGTCTATCATTTTTAGGCAATTGAAGAACAAAATAGAGAAAGATTTTCCTTTTCATGAAGACTTATCAAGGACGTGTATTTATTAATAATCGAAGACCAGGAAACAAAATGTTTCCCATCATGGTATGACGGGAAACAGTTTCCCATCATACAGGCTTTTTTTCATTGTTATAGTTTCCAATCCCTAGGGACGGCAAAATATTTTCCCATCACACAGGCTTTTTTTCTTGCATTCGGAGGAAGTATGACGGGAAACAATGAAAACATATTTCGAATTTTTCTTGATTTTCGGGATTTATTTTGGGGCTCCGCCCCTCAATAAACCCCTCAAATAAAGAAAAAATTCTCAATATGTTTTCATTGTTTCCCGTCATACTTCCCCTAATGACGTAAATAACTATTCCCTATTGTTATTTGTCACAATAGATTCATCATTGGTTGGGGTACATGTAATGGTATATTATTCAATTTTAACTGCAGCCTCTGTTTCTTAATTAAAAGCTAAAAATTTGCTAAGAGGTCTATAATGGGTTTCTATGAAAATTGCAAGTTCTGTTCTATCTTTTGCGTCCCTGGTTGGTTTTAGGGTTGGAAGGTTTTGGACCTGCCCCTTCCACACCTCCAGAACCTGCCCCGCCGGATCCTTCGACAAATCGATCACAGCATATGCCTCCACAGCCTCAAATGCAGTCCTCCACTTCTCTTGGAGGGACGGCATCTTCAGCCTCTATTTCACACCAGGCAACCTCCAATGATGGCTTAATGGGCGGCAGGCGTCTTGTTAAGGCTTCCACTATGCCAGCAGGCTCACATACCAGTTTAGAAGATATTACATGTATGATTCAATAAGAAAAAAAATTATAGAGTTATTCATTAATGTATTATTTCTTAGAAGTAAATTTGGTCAAATTTATCTAAATATGTTATTATGCGGTTGAGGTTTTATTACTAAATTAGAGGGTGCTAATTTCAAAAAACAATAATTGTTCTTTAAGAGGTGTAATTGTAATTGAATATGAATGAAAAGGTTTTAATACCTTTTCATTATTTTTATTATTCTCATTTTATCAATGTTAAAAATTATTTCAATTTTATGTTTTTCTGCAGAAAAAGTATCTATAATGATGTTACATTAGATTTGACCAAATTTTCTTTAAAGAAATGATATTTTTGGAACAATTTACTCACCCTCTTAATTCTGGTTATATCTTAGGAATCTTATTTTCATCTCTCTATCATTGTTATTTTGCATTATTGCATGCTGGTTTTATTGATCAGTATTTTAAAATAAAACTTCATAATTAATTCAAGAACATTCAACAGAATTACACTGAAAATAACAAAAACATTACAGAAATATTTTTATAAAGTTGTCTAAAATAACAATTTGTTAAGTATTTGTTGACTTTGGCAATTTTCTTCATGTTGTATTTAGGCTTTATTTCATTTAATTCAGTTTTGAAACTTCAAAACATGCAAAGGAAAACACTACAAGATTCCTTTTAATTGAAGTAACTTTTAGCTTAGAAAATATGTCCCAAATTCAAAATTAGAAAGATATTATTTTTGTCTGCTCTCAATTATAGATATTCGAATTATAGGATCATAGCTAGATTTGCATTAGAGCATGAGGAAAAAAGTGAATCATAATACATCTAACAACAAAACATCTACACAGAAGAATAAGAAACATTACATTTTATCACAGATTTTATCCAGACAGATATTTCAATCATTGGGTTAGCTCATATGAATCTAATTGTCTGCATTATAATATGCTACAACTTCACACCTACCTCTGTCTCAATTTAGATTAGTTTAGACCTTCTTTAAAACTGAAAACCAATGTAATTTTATTGTAGCAAACTTATTAATTTGTCTAATGTAAAATGAGACAGATGTATTAAGTTGGTATAGTTTGAAAAGTATGTAGATATGAAGCTGTTTAACATTTATACACTGATTTTATCTTCTAAATGTGAAACACCAAAATTTGAAAAAAAATATCTGTCATAAGAATAGAGATAGCTCAATACATAATTGGACTAAACACCAACAAAATCTTATTCTCACATGCCAAATCTCATTTTTCTCATTTTCTCTTCCGATGGATTTATTTTCTTCTCTTTTCTTTTTATTCTAGCTGATATCAGTGGATCTAGAGACTCTCTAGCTACACATGATTCAGGTATCTTCCATCATGTAAAACACAATGTTCATCATTATTGTTAATAAATTATTTTTAGAAACTATTCCCTGTTGCCTGAATACCTAAAACCGATCCTTGAAATTTCCCCACCTCACCACCTCTGAAAAATCATCTTAATTGATTGAGGAAAATTCGTAAAAGCACCTATATGAAATTCCAAATTGAAATTAAAAATTCTAGCATGATGTAACTTAAATTTGCATTAAATAACTTTTTATAATTTTTTTGCAGATGATTAGAAGATTCTAGTTTTCTAAAATAATTTTGCAAAGAATACATTTTCTTTTTGTCAAAAATTTTTAATTACTTTTCTTTCCAAAAATGCTCTCTATATTTCCCTAATCATCATCATCACCAGTGTTAAATGTTCACCAGTCCACCTGTGTAAAGTAACGTAAAACGGGGAAATTTGGACCTAGTTTCCAAATTCAAAGTCCTGTAGTATTGGCGCAAGAGGTCTTAATGAAAACATTTCTAGGTTTTTTACCAGTGCCTGACAGTATCTCTTGACTAGTTTCTCAAAATTTTGCTAACCCTCTTAGTTTTTCCAAAAAATTAGAATTTGTGTAAAATTAGGAA
>JAOWAT010070117.1:0-11076 GCA_028571025.1 Longipedia americana | reverse complement strand
TCATATGATGATGTTCTAGCCAAAAAAATTTTGATCATGACCCTTTGCAAGTGGCCGTAAATGGCCATTCAAAAATGCTCCCCAAAAAACAAGGCAATTCCAATGAAAATCAAATATAACTTTTTTGAAGGCCTTAATGCGCATTTCTGAAAATTCCATGCACATGGTTGGATTCGGGGTGAAAAATTGATATAAGAAAGTGTCCTTACTTTTTGGATTGGCCTCGGCCTTGGCCATACATTTCAGCCATTTTTCCATTTTTGGACCCCTAAAGACGGACATGTTTAGAATATTTGCACCCATTTTCCTAAAGCTTGCTCACATGTGTTGGATTGGCAAAGGATAGACATTTGAAACGCAACCAGTCCTGTCCCGAAACGTTGAGTGTTTACTGAGAAATCAATGAAATAGTGGGGGCCATTTTTGCTTATGAAAAGTACAATTTACCTCTATAAAAGAGGCTTTTCTTGTTAAAAATAGCTCTTACTCTTTAATTGATTTCTCCGTAAACACTCAACATTTCGGAACGGGACTGGCTGCGTTTCAAACATCTATTCTTTGCTGATCCAACACATGTGAGCAAGCTTTAGGAAAATGAGTGCGAATATTCTAAAAATGTCTGTCTTTAAGGATCCAAAAATGGAAAAATGGCCGGAATGGATGGCCAAGACAGAGGCCAATCCAAAAAGTAAGGACACTTTCCTGTATCAATTTTTATTATTATGTATTTATTGCGATATATTCAGGTAATATCATTAGTGGTCTAGTAATTATTTGATTTGGAAAGTTACAGATTCTTTTATGATAATATGACAAATTATTCCCACAAGTCCTGCAGATGCAGGTTTCTTCTATCTTATGATGAAAAGTCTGTGTTAGGCAATACACTTTATGATCTCTGTCCAGCATTTCTGAACAAAGTTTTGTCCTGTTGTAAGGGTCTATAGGGAGCTGGTGTATCGTTTGTGACATCCAGAACCAAGATGGTACCTTGTCAAAGTTGATATAATTATCAGGTGATTCTAGTCTTTGGATGAATTTAAACTGATATCCAGATAGTTCCTCGGGGACTGATATGGACTTTGTGCTATGAGGTGCCAGTTGTTTCAATTTAATAAATTTCTTTCAATTCCAGAAATATTAGTGACAAAATAATTCATTTTCATACTTTATCATTGTAAAAACATTTTACCTCTCTTTTCCAACTTTTTTTTCAATAAAAAGATTTAAATATTTCGAAGAATGTGTTGTTGTGTGGAAGAAGGAATTTTAACGAAGCTTGACGTCTATCCTGTTCATCTGGAATGAGTGAGTGACGAAGAGAGGTGCAACAGGCAGACAGACATGTTCAAAAAATTGTAGACAAATCTTTTCTTTGACGCTGAGAAAAGTTGTGACTTTTCACATTTTCACTGAACTGCACTGAATCTATCTTTAGGTAAAAAAAATAAACGTCCTAGGACACTAATCTTTTATAGTTTATTTTGTAACTTTTATCAATGACACAGACATTACCTAGGTGCACAAAATTTCAATTAGTCTACTTTTTCTTCGAACAGATTTTAGTTTCAGAAGTACCCACAAGTGACACTTTTCATAGTTTCAAAGTTTTATGTCCAAGTTCAGCATCAATCAATGTTTTTAGACATGTGCTGGCACATGGGATGAACAATTTTTAGTGGCTTTTGAAAATATGTAGTAAGTGACCAAGCACAGAATCCATGCATGTTAGAGCCAATATTTACTGAGATGACTAATGTTAGTTGCTAAATGGATGGAAAATTTAAATTTACTCCTCTCTAAAATCACTACCGAGAATCTCTGCTGTACTTATCTTCCATCCATCTCTTTTAAATTTTTCACAAAATGTAACATAAGAGTAGATCAATTCAGTAACCAATTTCCAAAATGCAAAAAAGGTATGAATTGTATTCAAAATGCCTTCCTGAAGTGGCACATCAAATTTTGCCTCTTGGTAATGAATTTTGGAGCTCAGGAATATCCAAAAAAATCATATTCATAAAAAATTTATGTTATTGCAAAAACAAAATCCTGCGTCATTTCATTGGAATCACATTTTCTGACTACTTGAGTGACAGAATGAGGAAATTATGAAAGAGCAAAGTAGAAAAATGAGAGCAATAAGAGAAAACAGAACACAAAATCAACAGAAAGAAAACAGAGAAAGAAAGAGAGAAAGGGTGCAGAAATTCACCCTGGAATGAAGTTTAGAAATTGGTTGAAAAGATTTCGAAAAGAAACAAGCCAGGAAGAAAATATTCTACTATTATTGGCCCAAAATAGAGACAATCAAAGTGAACAAATTTTATTCAAAGTTCTTCAAGTAATCCAAAATGTGGAAAAAGTTTCAAAAACATTAAAAACAACACTGAGTAATGCACGTCTTCCATACTTGTTGAAACAATACAACCTAATTCAATGTTCGTGTTGCAGTCAGATAGTTTTGATCTTAGATTGTTCTTCATTTTACATAAAATTTGAGGATGTAGTTTGTTACTACAAACTACATGTTCAACCTGTTTGGTAAGATATTTATCAACTACAAAGCAGTGTGACATGCATACTCACAAGACTTGAACAATCACCCAAGAACAGAGCATAACAAGAACAAGAAGTGAAAGATTCATTGAACATAATTTACTTTCTTTTTCCATTTATGGGGGTTGTTTTTTAATTTATTTGTGTGTGGCCAA
Source organism: Longipedia americana (assembly GCA_028571025.1). Taxonomy (NCBI): domain Eukaryota; kingdom Metazoa; phylum Arthropoda; class Copepoda; order Polyarthra; family Longipediidae; genus Longipedia; species Longipedia americana. The sequence goes on along the minus strand of JAOWAT010070117.1, from coordinate 8,362 downwards.
AAAGCACCTATGGCATGCCTACATAAAATGAAGTATTTTCAATCAGATGACTGCAGGGAACTTTATGTTTGTAGGTCACAATTATAAAGCTAATGATTGTTCATTTTTCAAAGAAGGGAAAATTTGTAGTTATGTCATTGTGTAATTATGATTGAGGTCTTGTTAACAGAGTTTAAAGAATTGCATGAGGATTGGAACAAAATTATCAGAGCTAGCTTTTGTGTTACTTTTACAAGTGATGAACAATCATTTTTCATAAATTTTTAGCAGAAACTTCAAATGTTGGTACATCTTTGAAGTGCAAATTTCTCGAAACATTTGTAGAATATTATTACAGTCAAAACGAGATTCTTTTCAAAACTGTCAAAAATGATTAAACATACACACCAAAAATAGATAATTCAATCAACTATATATAAAAGATTTTGATTTCTCTCTAAATGACAAAGCAGGCTGAATGGATTGGTAACCAAACAGCACTGTTGTAAAAAAAGTTCCTTGGGTCTTGCAAATATTTGAAAGAGCAATGAACACCCAAATTTTTGCATTTGCCATTGCAAATTTAAAGAACCGTTTTTGGAGATTTGTGTATTTTTGCATTTGTCCAGATGTTTTGCCATTGCAAATTTTTCATGAAATAAGTTAATGCAAACTTATTTTCCATAATCTATTGCAAAAAAGATTTTGAAATAACGTTTGCAAAGTTTTTACAACAGTGAGGAGACTTTTATGGTATGCTTGTAGAGTATAGCAATGTGTTTGTGGGTTAGCTTTTTTGATTAGCTTCATAAACACTCTACATGTCTTAATTTTGCTCGTAAATTTCCTTCTCAAAAGATTTAAAAATTGATGTAATAAAACAATAAGTAAAACTCTAGAAAAAATGTCGACATAGCGAGTAAACGAATTCATTTATTAGTGAATGGAGTTGGGACTCCTAAAAATGTCGTAATAACTAGATTTGTCGACATAACGAGTGTCGACATAACGAGATCCTTTCAAGTGATGAAAAATCAGCTTTGAGTGCTAGTTACACCTCAGGTTTAGGGAAATTCAATATCTTAAACAATCTTTAATAATTTTTTATTTCTTATATCTATAACTTCCTTAGCAAATTTAACCCTGATCATCATGCGGTAATAAGGTTAGATAAACCATCGCATGACGATAAGGGTTAAAAGAAGTTGAAATTTATTCAATAACATTGTTTTCTTTGGTTCAGAAATTAATTTTTATCCATTAATGACAGCACATTGCATAATGAACAATATAAGATAATTTTATGCATAGATTGAATTTTTGACCCATGTCGTTTTTGCATAAAATTATCAGTCTATTTTGATCTTGGGCTCAATTTTTATCGATTAGTTATGCAGCAGCAGATAATCTCTCAGGTCAATTTGACCTTATTGAACTTTCCCTCCCAGAATATTGGTTAAGTCCATCCAAATATTTATTTTGGTGGAAAATTATGACTCTCAAAACTAATATTCTATTAACAAGGTACTCCTTTTTTATATTGGCTTGCATGCATGGGCTTGCAGAGGATATTAAATAAAAGTCAACACAAGAGTTAATCACTCAGATCAGCAGGTCCAATATTCTCAATATTTGAAAATACATTTTTAATCCAACATCTAAAGGCATAAACTTTACTCTAGTTTTGAGGAACGTTAGTTTAGGCTGCATTGCTTATCTAGAAATTTAGTTTTTAGTCTCCAGTTTAGTGCACTCTTAGAAAAAAGCACTAGAGTTAGCATGCAGCACATGCATTAGCGTTTGAAAAATAAGGCATGCATATTATTGAGAGTACAGTTGTCATACGTATTATTACAGTGGCTTCCTTATAATGTACACATGTGATACGTTATTTGAGAAAAACGTGAGAAAAAAATACATTTTAAGAAAAACGCATTCGATTATTTCTAACATTGCATTGTGTCTCTGAGAGAGAAATTACTAAATGTACATTATCCCGGATTTTACATTTTAGTCCAAAGACTGAAAACTGGATGGAGACTCGAAACCAATAAATTTGAATTTAGAAAAAAAGGCTTAATAAATGTTTCATGAAACATGCATCACATTTTAAAACATGCAAAATTTTATTTTTAATGTAACAAAATGTTTGCAACATGTTACCAGCTCAACTGTTGCACCTTAATTAAAAAAAACGCCATTCAAAATAGAAGCAAAAATTGCAAGATTCTAGAGATATCCAGTCCTTGTTTTTATCATGTGAAGAAGCTGTAAAATTGATTTTTTCTTTTTCTACGTGAAATATTCCTTGTGTGCACCGCCCATAAAATGAGCTTCTTATGGGTACCTGCCCAAATTATTTATGACCAAATGCAAAATAAAGTTCACTTAGTTCGATCAAACAGCCGCAGAACTATGGAGAAAAGAAAAAGAGTTAATAATAATTCTGTCCTGCTTAACTAAGCAACTTAGACAGTCAGGAAAGGGATTTTGTTCACCAAAAATTTTAAAAATTTCGAATTAAAAACGTGAAAAAAGAAATTTTTCGTATATTTCAAACTTTTTTGAATTTCTTTACATAAGTCAGTAACTTTCATATCTGATTTTTTAATACAGTGGTATCTTTTTAAACAACATACTTTTTATGTTGAACTTTTAGATACTAGTTTTAAAAATCAAATTTTTGAAAAATTATGTAAGCCAAATCTCGAAAATATTGTCTCTTGCACCCCCTACGCGAAGCATTCCAATGGCCCCCTTTTTGAGAATTTAATTTGCTCTTATACACCAATAGATGATGAAATATTTACTCAGCCATGCACACTTTCTTCAAATTGATTTAAAACTGATTGAAATTTTGCCTGGCAGGATCAATATCTTTACTCTGAAATGTGTATGGCATACCAAACTGCCAAAAGTGTTGGAATGCTTCGAGTAGGGGGTGCTTGTTTAATTGAAAGCAAGAGTATTTGAATGTTCACAATAAATTCAAAATACATTTTCACAGAGAGTCTACAAAAAACCATTTTTTCGATTTGGAACAATACAGAGGGGTTAGAAATTATCAATATCTTTTTCATCATTTGATATAATCCAAATCCACAGAAATCCCTGATATAATTGAGTCCATCTGTAACCTTAAGTTGAGCATTGCCTGCCTAAAACCCATATTTTGGGCACTTGTCTCATCATTACGAGCATGCTCAAATGTGGACTACTGAACATTGTACCATATTCGAAATAAAATCTAAATCAATTTTATAGTTTGCGTTGTATATGTGGCTTCCAATCGAACGTTGACAATTTTTGGTAAAATTAAAAACATTCTTCAAACCCAATTTTTGAATTCTACTTTTACCCTATTTATTTTATTTTTGATGGGTAATTGGGCATGATATAATTGGTTAAATCTAAAAAAACAAGGAAACAAAAGTCTAAATTGATTTATATAAGTGGATCATTACAGAAAATTTTTATTTTGATCTGAAGTTTCAATTTTTCTTCAAAATGTTGTTAAATATACTCAAATTTAATTTTCAATGCTCGCAGGGATGTCTCATAAATATTCGAGTTCGAGCTTCTTAGAGAGAATCTGAAACACAAACCCTATCATTATTTGGAACATTCTTGGAATATGTTTTATCTTTCTCTATTAAGGTGAATGATTTACACTGCTCTAAATTATCATAAAACAATAGAGATTTTGAATCAATGAATATATTAAAGGAAAATCTCTTGAATGCTTAGGATTCTTTCAAAAGAATAATTAGCTCCCTTTTTTGAGAGTGATTAAGTTATCAAGTAAAAATATTGTATCAGGCTTTTTTGACACGTTTTTAGACCCTTAAAAGGCCTAAAAATTTCGTAAATCGCTAATTTTGCATTTTTGAACCTCAGTTTTGGAAAAAATTTCTCAGTTTTGGAAAATTTTCCTCAGTTTTCGGTAAAATCTGCTCAGTTTTTCAAAAATTTAGCATTTTTTTACTAAAATTTGCAAAAATTAATTGCCCGTTTTTCCTCAATTTTGAATCAAAAAGTCAAGTTTTCAGGGCCTAAATTTCGCTATTTTCCGAATTTCTCAGTTTTGCGAAAATTTTTCCTCAGTTTGGGGAAAATTTTTGTCAAAAAAAGTTTGACTTTATTATATTAGGGACTTTCACATAAGGGTAACCCTATATTGGTCCCTGTTCAGAATAATCTTCGGCATCTAAAAATCTCATATTTGAAAGAAAATTTTCAAAAAACTTTGTAACTGACCATAACTGGGTGTTTAGAAATAATATCATAAAGTCTTGAAAATTAGTATGGTGCTCCTAAATTCATTAAATAGCATTGAAGTAAAAATTTTCCCTCAGTTATGGCAGACGTTTCAATTTTGAGCAAAACAAGCAATTTTATGAAACTTTTTGAACATATAAGATTAGCCTAAACAGAGACCGAATAAAATTTGAACTAAAATATAAAGATGTGAGAGGTTTTAATTATATTCACGAAGAATTTCTTTTTAAAAAGCCTGGAATAATTGTTTCATTTTTTCAGATTAAGAATCAAGCAACTCACAATTGTTTGGACACAATGGGCAGAAAGAGTGGAGAACAACTTGGTCTCAGCTATTGTCATGGTTTGGGAGGAAATCAGGTGAGCTGCGCTGCTTGACAGCTGGTAAAAATCAGTTCTGTCTATCTGGCTTTATATTTTGGTTCAGTGTAGTTTGACTAAAGCATACTTTGTGTATTAATTAGTCTCGTGGTCTTAACTTTAATAATGAAGTGGACAAATATAATTGTTATAGCAATAATGTAATTAAATTTGTGATAAAATTATTGCTCAATTTTTTGTTCTATTTGTTAGATTTTTTTACATCTGATAAAATGAAATTAGGTCAGAATGGTTTTTGTCAGCTCCCAGGGAAAGTGAAGAAAATTAAGATTAGCTAGCCAGCTTTAACTTACAGAATAGCTTTGTAGACTTTAAAATGGAATCTAATTTCATCTTAATATTAGAAGCATGCGCTTTTGATCTAGTCTAGTGTTATAAAGACATTCCTTAATATTAATACTAAGCCTCTCAGGGAAGAATTAGTCTTTTTGGTCTGAAAATTTTATTTTGTAGTTCAAAAGTTTTCAAATAAAGACAAAAATGCTGAAGAAATATATTTAGAGTGCTCAAATATGTCAATTTCATTTGTACGATTAAAAAAGTAACAAATCTTCACGAATATGATTTTGCTAAAAAATAGAACACAAAATAAAAAATGCAACATCATCGGAAGGTTAGAAAATTGCATAAATATTCATCCTGATTATGAATCGTCTTCAATTCAGGACGTTTTACAATTCCTTCAGAGGCTTATCTATATAATACCTACAAATCGCATAGATTAGAATTACTAAATCCTTACAATTTCCCCAAATCCTCGTTTCAGAAAATAAAGCGCATAAAAGGTCAAAAAGGCGGCACTTTCAGAACAATGGTTAGTCAGTCTTACTCAACTGCATCTGAAATTAATTTTCATTCATTCAATTATCATCATTAATCATAAATAATAACAATAATGCGAAAACTCATGGAACTTTCAGGGATGTCTTACTCAGGCAGAGATATGATCTGAAAATATTACTGATAGAAAGAAATATGACCAAAATGAATTTAAGGACATTTGCAACACTAAAATAAAATAAAAGTTTCTACAAAATATGTGGAAACATATCATTCCTGTTAATAGGAAAAAAGAATGTCTAGTTTCCTCACCATAATTTTAATGCGAAAATATGATTTCCTTCCACAAATTATGAACAAATCACACTGCTAAAAAATAGTTCATTGATGGAAAAATATTTCCAGATCACTTCCCTAACCTCATTCATGAGAAATGAAATGAATAGTTCAAAATTGAAAGTTTTGAATATTTAGTGATTTAAAATCAACACATATTTCAATTTTGAACTATAACTTACAATCAATATACAACAGAACTAACAGCCTTTAATTGTCCAAGATTTTAACAAGATTGGGCTGCTTCTTCTATTATTAATAAATCAAGAATAACTACACAAATCCTCATCATACTAACTTTAAAGGGAGGTTGAAGTCAAAAATCATGTTTCGCTCATATGAAAGAATGGCATCTGTCAGTAATAAAACCATCGAAAAATGATTTTTTGCTCAATACCAAAGCTAGTGGTTCAAACAAATTTTATGTTCCAAATTACTGTTTGAATTCTTAATGATTTTTTCACACACCCCCTAATTTGATGTTTTTAACTGTCTTAGCGCCAATGACCAAATTTGGTCTCTGGGATATTTTGTATTTTATGTACATATATTTCCGGGAATATGAATATAGAAAAAATCTGGGAATTTGCGTGCATCATAACAACAAATGCGCAGATTCAAAACTGCTTTTCATCTTTTGATTCTCACATTGAAGATTTTATTCAAATTGCTCTTTCTTATTGATGAAGAAATCTTGTTGGGCTAAAAAAATTTAGGCGTTCTATAGGTTAAGAGACGTAAAATTCGGGAAAATTAATGCTTTGAGAAAATAGCTGGTAAAATGCCGAGAGCAGGGAAAAAACCTTGTTTTGTTGCCTGCTATGATTTCCCGAAAAATAATTCATTATTTGTTCCTCAAGACAAGGGTGTGCAATAAATCCTTGAAAATTCAAACAGTAATTTGGAAAGAAATTTGAGGTTTATCCACTTCTATATGGGGTAAAAAAATATTTTTCATTATTTTGTTACTATTAGATGCTATTCTTTCATATAAGCCAAACATATTTTTACCCGCGATGGTCGTAAGCGACCTCGCGGGTCTTAACCCACTTTTTCACTTCAGGTGATACTTCTCTGAATACTGCAGTATACTCATTGAATTCAGTAGGAGTCCTGTGTTGAATGAAATGAAAGCCAATTCATCTCATTTCATTCTTAGTAGGACAAGGTTAATCTTGAATGAGATGGAATAAATTGGAATGCTCTTTTTAAGCGACGGGCTTTTTTTCGCGCAACTTTAAAAGTTAAAACTTTTTAAAGCTAAATTTTCACATTCTTATAACTTCCTCAGTTTTGGTCAGATTTTAGAAATTTAAAATGCTAGATAGGTTGAAATTTCCTCTGTAAGCTGTTTAGAACATTAATTTTTATCGCTCAGGCTTTTTTGGTGTTTATACTTTAGCACTCAGTCTTTTTTTGTTAAAGTGCCAATAATTTCCATAACTTCCTCAGTATTTGTGCAATGTTCAAAATGAAAGTTAGATTATAAATTTCTGTAGATATTTATTTGTTTCATTAGTTTATGCCCTCAGTCATTTATCTGCATATTAGAATTGAAAATTGCCTTTCAGCCTTTTTTGACACAAAACCAAGCATTTCCATAATTTCCTCAATTTCATTCTATCTGTAGTTACATCGCGGGTTAAGCTCATACCTGGGCTTGTTTGATCTCACCCTCCCTTTAAATTAATTTTGAGTCTACTATAATTCATTTTATTCATGTTCGTCATTCTATACTGTGAAGTCCCTTTGATATGATTTGACGGTGCATGCTCTTCAAGCTAATTTTTCTAACTTCAAACTTACAAAGATTTTCGGTTTGATACTGTTCCCAAGGAACAATTTTGAGTCCTTGTTCTACCTCCATCCCAAAACATATATAAAATAATTGCTTACAATGAGGATAATAATAAAATCCTGGGAATGGTAGGAAGGTTTTTTAATGATTTTTACTAAAAAAAATTGTGAAAATTATGGTCCACATTGGGTTTTTTCTTTTATCCAATATTATTCTCCCTATGAAAATAAAGTCAACATAGATTTTGTTCCGGGGGTTCAACTATGATATGAAAAGTTACCAAACCAATTTTTACAACTTTTTATCTAGTAACAATTGCTAAAAAAAACCTTCCTACCATTCCCAGGATTTTATTAATATCCTCACTGTACCACCAATGCAGAACTAGATTGGGGGTGACTATATGTGATACCAAACGAATTTTCTAATACCTTATCATTTTTGGACAATTTATGAGATACAATGAACGCTTCCTAAAACCTTAAATATCGCATATTTTCAGAAATATTCTCAAGATAACGAAAAATAAGCCTTACATATAACACAAATTTGTGTTACACTGTATTTGAAAAAGGCTTTGGGACGCTACACATATCACCCAACAAAGGTTTATTAACAACATTCCAAAAATCACAAGAAAAAATAAAAATAAATGCATTTCAACTTAGGATTACTATTAAGGCGATAAATAAACACTACAATGAAAATTCGACCATTTCTGATTTTCAAGGCGGTCTCAAATTATCTTGTATGTACCAAAAGATCAACTTGTAGTCAAATATTTTTTCATTTTTTGCAAATTTGAAATGA
>JAOWAT010070006.1:0-11077 GCA_028571025.1 Longipedia americana | reverse complement strand
AAGAAGTAAGTGTTATAGTAAAACATAATATACCCACAGTGGACCTGGGTAAAATGGACCCACTTTCAAAATGATTAATTTTGAATATTTATAAAAATCTGGTGGAATTTTGTTTCAAACTTTTTCAAGAGGATCTTTGATTGAAGACTGTTTCTCACAAATAATCAATAAGTTTCATTTAAGGGGTGCCATTTTACCCCGTGGGTTCCTTTTTACTCCAGACCACGGTATATCTTATTTGTAGCAAAGTATACTAATATTAATATGTGGTTTGTGATTTTCTACCACAAGTCATGTCAATTTGATGAGAATTTTTTACTAGAATCTTCTGAAGTTTTTGTTTAGTATTCCAGGATTAAAACTGGTTTTCTTTTGAAGAGCTGTCTTTGGTAATTGTTTTAGAAAGCAAAAAAGATACTTCCTCTTTCTCAGAAAACTAATTGACTATGGGTGTATTCTGAAGAAATGGCGCACATTTCAATGCAATGGAGGAAGTAGCAGAATTCTAATTAGGCTGAAAACAGTTTTTAGGCAAAAAGAAATTGTGAGTAAGAAAATAATTAGTCTTTCTTTTTTCTTCCACTTTGAAGTTCATTTCTAAATTCATAAATAGTCAAATTTAGACATAACCATTTTTTATTAATTTTCATGTAAGATAAGGTACCCAATGCTTTCGAATCATTACGTAGAGATTATTGGAAGTTTCTAAATCTAGAATCTGTGAAAATTACCAGACTCCTTCAATTTCAACTCCCAAGACTTTCAGGTGGGTAAGCAATATAATTTTCGCAAATGACACTCCTGAAAGTCTTTAGAGATTTCATATCTTAATAAGAAAGAACTTACTTTCATGAATATTTAACAGCTACTTTATCAAAAATCAAATCAAAATGGGCCATTTCATATTAAACATGAGCATTTGAGCAATGAACATATAAAAAAGATCTAATCTGGCATTATTATTTAAATTTACATTTAAAAAGGAGCAAATTTTGATTCTTAAAATTTTGAAAAGAACTTGAAATTCATGAAATTTAATTAGAATGAATGTGTTTGAATGTACTCCAAGATTCTTAGAAAACTCAAACAATGACAACTAATTTTCTATTTAGATTTTCCTTGCTAAATAAATAGAAACTATCCACAATATTCTCGTTTTTAATGATTTCAGCCATGTAAAATCACCATTTTTTGAATTATAATTCTGGCGCAGAAGAAGAACTTATGAAATTCAATTCTTGGAAAACAAAAATCTGGGAAATCATTGCACGTACACAAAGATGAGTAATTACATCAACCGCGCAGAAAAAGATGAAAATAGGCCAAGTTCGTGTCTGTTCTATCTGCGCTCTCACTCAGCACAGGAAGGAAATACCAGCCAAGGATAGGGATTATTCAAGGTTAGTGACCAATCATTTCAGAAACCTTCGATTACGTGCGTTCAAATTCTTTGACGTCTCTCATTGAAATTGCGTTGTTCGCTTTTAGAAGGAAGATTCTAGAGCAGTGAGTGATAACGGTACTTTGTTGAATCTGAAATGAATGAGTAGCTTTTGGACGAGTTTTGGCGGTGGTCTCCGGAAATTCCAAGTTCTGAAGAAAATATGGTGAAAGTTGTGCAAAATGTAGGTTTTGTTTTACAAATTATGTCATCATCACATGATGAAATAGCTTTGACAGGATCATTTATTACCACATTATTAATATGGAACTTTACATACTGTAGCTCTTTGAATGATTGCTATATTTTTGGGTAAAAACAATTTTCAATGGAATTATAGCATAAAATCACACTAAAATTCCATACAGAATTGTGAGATATCTTTTAATGTCTGATGGTACAACATGTGTACTTTTAATTATGTATCATGAAATGAGAAAGTGTTACCATAAAAATATATTATGTCAAAGTTTTAAAGATGTGTTCAGAATACTAAAGTATGTTTTTGTCGATTGAAAATAACGATAACTCAAAATTCTGCTGAACAGAGAAAGTTAATAAGTTCCTAAGAATTCTAGTTATTTTCGGCTTCAAAAACAAAAATATTTTGTCCCTTTCAATTATTCCCTGAATTTATTCAACTATATCCATTGCTACACTACGTCCCACAATAAACTAGCCTTTTATGACAATAGCCAATCTGCCTGGCTTATTCATAGTGGGACATACTGTACTACACAACAAATGTTTGTTCTCAAAACCCAATTGAACGCCATTTTGAGGTGACCCAAACTGAATAATACTCAAATTGTAATCTTCTATTCTCAGTAGGGTGTTTCAAAAAGACTTATTTCTGTTTGGACAATTTCCCTATAATTTTGACTTTCTTCTAAACTCTTTGATATATTGACTTTTTTGAATAATTTGTTTTTGTTCTTGGTTTCATATGGCTTGGATTTTAATTACATCGTCTGTATCAATGTGTAAAAATTAAAATTAAACAGAGAACTATTAATTCTCTATGCCAAGGTCCTAACTAAAAGAAAAAGGACTGATGGTATTAAATAAATCTTTATGAAACACCCTATATTTTTAAATTCCGTCTGAAGTCTAGACCAGAATGTTTTATTGTTTATTGTTGAATATACTATAGCTAGTATACCATCATTATGAATCTGTAGTGGTGAGCTTATTTCCCTGGTTGACTGAGTATGACGTCATATTTGAGCATGCTGGTCAGACTATTACCAGGTTAGGTCGTAGTTGCTGAACAGGATTTTGATTAAAAATTTATTTTTTTCCCAAAGCAATTGAAATCTAAGTCAATTTTGAGTAATTTTTAAACAATATCGAGATAATAATTGGAATATGAATTGGAATCATTTGCTTTTTTTCCCAAGGATTTGTATGGTATTAATTAAACATTTGAAATTAATCTTCTTGTGATCTTGATAAAATACAATTGAACCATAGATTGAATCAAGCTACTTAAAACAATTTAAAATGCTGTTAGTAGAACTTATATTAAAAGCATGACTTAGAAGTGTAATCATAGATCAGTATTCTACAATATCATTTTGCAAGAAAAATCCTGAGAATATATCCATTTGCCATGTAGAAGAGCAAGCTGAACCATAAAAGAGTAGTATATATTTTTAGATCATTATTGGTTAGACACAAAATAATAAGCTCCTACCAACCCTCAGATTGCTTTGTGAGAGTATAAACTCCATTTTTACGTAATTCTGAAACTCCATTTTACTTTATAACCTGAAATGATGATTCAATTGCTTTAATAGTTTAATGCCCTAAAGTAAAGATTTTAGATTTGAACGGAAAACGATTTTGAAAAATAAAACAATAAGTAGATGAAAAAGCTTTTTGGAGTATATTTTGGTGTAATGGCATCAACACTTACAGTTTTAAAGACATATTGACGATATATTCTAATTGCCAATTTACTAATAAAATCTTACTAAAGCATTTGAATTAGGGTGTGCCAAATTTTTCAGATTATTTTGGGGGTAGGCCTAAAAGTTTTATTTTGGTCCCCTAACATGAAAAAAAGCTCAAAATCATACATGTAATGTATTGTTACCCCAAGGCAACTACCCCCTAAAATTATACTGAAATTCATTTTTTATTAATAACAGAGGAAGTATTTCTTATAAATATAGCATAACTTTAAGGCGGTGGTTGCCTCAGGGTAGCAATAAAAAATTTGTATGATTTTTAGCTTTTTTTCATGTTCGGGGACCAAAATGAAAATTTTAGGCCTGCCCCCAAAATAATAAGAAAAAATTTGGTACATCCTATTTGAATTACAAATGCTGAAACAAAAATTCTGAGAAAAGACCCGTCTTTTTTGTAATTATCAATTTTAAGAAGGCACAAAATTGGCCATGATGCCTTTAATGAATATAATTTTTTGAAAAAATGTTAATGTTACTGATGAGACATTAGATTGTCAAAATTTGTTTGAGAAACATATCAACAGAGGACAGCCCCAGATTCAAATCAGTCTGCCTTTAACATAAATAGGTTGGGCCTTTCTTTAAAAAGACATAAAATAGTTGAGTAAATAATTGAGGGATTGCTGCCAAGTCATTTTACCGACCATGACGAAATTTAAAGTGCTTACTCTTCTTGGCATGTAAACAAAGTTTTTCAATCTTCAATTTTCTAAAGTGAGGATAATTGCTGTTGGTTTTAATCAGGTGGTTGTCATCAAAATGTAAATTAAACCTGGGTTCAGGTAATTTTAAAGTCCAGTGAAATAGATGATTTCAATATCATTTCAATAAAAAAAAATATTGCCTCACGGGGTACAAATATCGAAAATTGCAAGAATAAAATTAGATCAGGCCATTACCGAAGAATATCATTTGCATCATTTGAAGCAATAAAACTGATAGAAAGATAAATCTTTGTTGAAAGTGGCCTTACTTATTTGCAAACTTTTTATCAATTTCTGATAAATAAATGTAATTAGATAAATTTGAAGCACATAATCTTTTCTTAAAATTACAGGTTTCTCATTATAGCCTTACGATTTTTTCCTTTTTAATGCAACGTGAGAATACCCCCAAACTTGCAACAGAAGAACCTGAAGAAGTATCTAACATGTTTCTTTAAAAACTGCAACCAACGGAAATAAAGTATGCAATTTTATGTTTATCAAAGATAATCATTTGTCAATCTTTCAAATTATAAACATATCTTTGCAATGCATTTGGCTATACTCTTATCTCACAGTACATTAAATATGTAGGTCTAAAAGTTAATTAGAGAAAATGTTGCTTGCTGACTATTCAATCAAGAAAAACTGAGGTTGATTGACAAGTTTTTTGAAAAAGGTATCATGGTACTTCCTCCTACGAATTTCTTTCATAATAAAATCAAGTAGAGTTTCAGAGGTCAACATGATTATTTAATCTCCAAAGACATTTAGGATTGTAATTAATTGAAAATAATCCCGAAAGTCTCTCGACATCACATACCGTATTCTATGCTAAATCGGACCTACAAATGGTGAATCAGATCTAAGATAAAATGAAACTAGAGTGAATTTTAAGCAAGTTAAGCATATGTCCGATTTAGCATTGGTAGGTCCGATTTAGAATGTTCTACGGTATTAATTCTGACACAAAATACCAACTACGAAATTTAGTCAGATAGAATTTAGAAAGCTTTTACATTTTTATTTAGTACTTATTAGAAAATCCTTATTATTATCAGAGTACAGCATGTAGAATAAACGTGTTTTACATGTGAAACTTGCTCTACAAATTAATAAATGCAACGTGTTCAGCCAAAAGAATGATAAAAATGGTCTTACCTTCAAATGCTGGTACTAGAAAGTCATGCTGGTGTTGCTGCTGAAAAGACTCAAAGGCCTCATTTAAAGGCTGCTCAACAAAGGCTTGAGAAGGCTGTTGCTGCTGTTGCCGGCGATGATGACGTTGCAGCCTTTTGGACGACAGGAAGCCTTGAAAGTGGTGACCTTCATCTGGTTGAAGCCTTGATTCGATGGCGGCCTTTGAAAAGCCTTCATGACCATCGGTGGACTTTGTTGTTGTAAGAAAGTCATCGCACAGTAATTCTTGTTCCTGCTGAAGCAGTTTTTCGTGTAATGCGTATATCTTCGGCATGATTAAAAACTATTCTGTAATATGCACATTCTTCGATTGAAATTGAATTAGAACAATTTTCCGTCTTTATGATTAATCTGGAAAATTTTATGTTGGAAAATGACGAATATTCAATAATAAGACTGACGAGTGATGTGTGGGTATGACGCACTACTGAACAATCTGGAATACAGTCCAGATCTTTCCTTGGCTCTCACTATTTACACACAGGTCAAAATTATCTTAATTTTTCAATCACTTTTCTTTTTTCAAAATGTTTCAAAAAATCTTTTTTGAATGTTTTGAAACTTTCAAAACAATTTTTTCTGAATCTCTATTACTTATGGAGCGACGACTACACACGACCAGTGTATATGTGGCTCGCCTCCAAAGCCAGAGAAACTACTAAAGAAGTAAGTGGTGAGCAGAGCACATTCTGAATTTTAGTCGCTCTTCTTTTCTGGAATAGGTTCTTCTCTCTGCTGGTCTGACTGACTCTCGTTTAGTTCTTCTATGATTTCTCACTGGTTGCCGCTGGAGAGTAGCTACTTCTACCATGGATGGTGGTTCTGATGGTATTGGGAATCCTATTGTCTTTGGGCAACAAGAATAGTACCTGAAAAATTATAGAATGGTAAATAATCTTTCAAAATGTAAATCTTAAATTGTTTAAAACATTTTTAAAGGCAGACTGTATTTTAGTTCTCCTCATTTTCGGTTTCTGTTGGAGAACAGTGGTTACATTTTATTCAATTCAAGGAAATCTGAAACTGCCTTTTAGATTTCTTTGGATCTGATCAAACTTTAGGTCTTATATTTTGAAAGTTCGATGTTTTTCAATCTCAACAAAAACCTAGGGCTTGCCAAATAATTCATGACCAATCTAACTTTAAGCCTTTTTAAACTTTCAGAATACATGACTAATGCAGCTACTTATGACTAATGAAATTAATTTGTGGCACATTTTAGATTCTTGGAAACATAACATTGGAAGAATTATTGTAATCTCACTTCCTAATTCAGCAAAAGCAATAGTGGTCATGGTATGGAAAGGTTGTACATCTTCAAAAACTTCATCGAGAGAACTTTTAAGCTCAATGTTGAGATTATGTATATGTAATGTGTACATAGGAAGCAACCATCGTTCGTTCAACCCAAAAGATAGTCTCAAGCACCTTATTACAAATCCCCATGAAATGGAACCGGGTGAAGTCTCTTGTAAAATTGAAGTAGTCTGAATTTATTTCTGAGACAAAAAGTAATCTCACTTTGCAGCCTACAGGGTATACCTCAAATGTTATAAAGTCTTTAATTGCTTAGCTTTATTTCTTTCTCAGAGACTAATTTCAAAGAATACAATTTTACTAAAGACACTACTATCTAATTCCATTTAATAATAGCTGTAATAAGGTGCATGAGATTTAGAGCTTCTCACCTGTAGGCAACATATTCGAGACAGTACAGCCGAACTGCTGTGATTGCTTTATGTGGCAACAAAATCAGTATATTGAACTGTTGCCCCTTACTTTCACATAAAGAGTGTTGCCTTTTTCAGAATTTCAACATGTTGCCAAATGGAAAAAGAAGATGGTCTCGAATTATGTCGAGGATGAAAGATACAAAATCAGGATTCCAAGTTGCATTACAAAACTTTTTATTTTTTAGTTTCAGGAAAATCTACATGAAATGTTTCCATTTTTCAAGTTTTTTCTAGATTCTCACCAATAGCCCAAGTGCAAAATTTTAAGGCAGACTGACTTAAACTATTTTGACTGCTCGTTTACAATCAAGAACTCAAATCTTAGGTTAGTTTGCCATTAATTTTGCACCGAACCAAACAAAAATCAAAACCCTAATTCTGTAATTACCTCTAACACTTTGTACACAGTCTGTCATTCCATTTCTCCATGATTCTCACTGGAGAGCCCATATCACCATTTCAGCAGAGGCAATGTGTAACAACCATTGATTTGTTATGGTTTTGCGATTGGTATTTTGATGGTTTAGCGGGTGTTATAGGTGATGAATCAGGAGCTGCGGAATTGAAGAAGAGTCATCATGCCTCTTTCCTTCTTTTCACATGTAAAGTCGATTCAATTCCAATGTTCAATAGCAATGCTCTCTGGAAAAGGCAAAAAGATCTTTAATTAGGATGAAAATAGGAAATCAAGAATACTGAATTAATGAAAACACAATTTAAATCATAATTTTGTCAGACATAGCTTTCAATTATTGTTTCAAAGTTAATAATCAATAAAAAGTCAAAATTGATCTTGGAAACAAAGGGGACCATTTTAAAAGTTTTATTTCAACAAAAAAAAACAACCACACAGAAATTTTTTTTCATCATATCAAATTTCCAGGTCGCTCTGAGACCTTAAAGTTACTTCAATAGGTGTTATTTTTGTCACAAATATCAGTTTTTTCACTCCCACCGAAGTAAATTTAAAGGCCCAGAGCGACCTGAAAAGATGTTAAATGAAAAAACGTTTAATTAGCACTTATTCTTGGTCAAAATCTTGAATCAAATATGGTCCCCACTTAGTTTTGAGCAGTTTTGTTTTTTGGTCCGCCCCCTAATAAAAGACTGCCTTTCATTACTTTTAAATCCTATAAAATACTTGCAAAACTCACTTCAATTTTGAACTTTCTTTAGTCTTCCAGATCCTGTTGTTGCCAATGTTGCCAGAATTGATCCAGCATGGGGCAACCGGTTGGCAGCAGCAGCAAACAGCTCACGAAATCAGCAGTGAAAGAATACCTGAAAGAAGAAGAAAAGATTACCCATAAGGGTGTAGTTTGGAGTTGTGGCAACACTGGCAATATTTCAATATTGTGGGCAGCGTTGCCATTAATCAAACTTAGGACTACACCCCGAGTTAAAATGAAGATTGTATTGGATTTTAATAGGAAGCAAAATTTGACTTCCAGAGAGGTTGGGGTGGGAGATGTTGATATAATATTGGAGGAGGGGTGGGGTGGAAGTACACGAAATATAGATTAAAAGAAATAATTTGCAAAAGATATCCACATTATACAAAATTTCTAAAATTTGGACTGTTTTAGTGTAGATACAAGAATTTTACATTAATTTTATTTCAAATAACACAATTATGATTCTAGTAAAGTTGATCATGAATTGTGGCGTCCAAACGGATTTGGACGATAACGAAAAACTGTTAAAGTTGAGAAAATCACGTTTTAAGTTTTGATTTTACTTCATAAAACTAAAAAATCAACAATGTTTCCTTCCTAGCGGAATTTTGGAACATTTTTAAAACCTGAAATTTGTCATGAAGCACGTTTTAAAAGTGAATTGTCAAATGCTTAAAAAATGGAGGATTTTTTTCATCGACTGAATCCGCTGGGACGCCTCAAATTATTTCAGAAAATCTAGAATGTGGGGAAAGAGGCTTAACAATAATTTCTCATCTGAAACTTGCTTTTCTCGCCAATCACGAGTGTATCATGAATGAACTCAGTTGAAAACTCTGGTTTGAACGAGCAGAAAATGGGAGAGAAACGTGCAGAGATTTCTTGAGGAAGAAAAAAGCAAACATGTTGAAAATACACTCACTCAAGGAGAATTCTTAGAGGAAGAAGATCTTAGGGGAGCTGTTCTTATTATTTTGATGTCCAAAAAATTTAAAGGGAATCATGACAAGAGCCATAATCGAGGGTGAACTTTATTAACTTTCATAATTTTAACACAAGAGAAGGCCCAAACAAAGCTAAAATAGTTTTACTCATTCCTAAAAATGACTTATTTGATAAAATCTTGATCAATTTTAAAAGAACATATGATATAATGTATAATCGTCTGCATTGCCCCATGGGGCAATATCATTTCAGAGACCTTAAGAGTGGGGCAATATCTAAGGAGTGGGGCGATAGGTACAAAAAATTAAACTGAAGTCATTTTGTAACTTCTCCAAAAGAATTTGATTCCCTTGGTATGCAACCCAGGAGAAATTTGTCGTTTTTTGCTCAAGCATATGAACAGATCATATCGTCAGCAAGCTGGAAAAGAGAAAAAGAAGTTCCCCATAAAATAGTCAGCTGAGAACATACGTTTTAGTATGTAATATATGTAGATAAAAAACTTGAGGCATTTGGAGGAGTTTTATGACCATAGCAGTGGACAATGGTAAAATCTTTTTTATATGAGGACTTCTTCATAGCAAATGAAGAAAAAATGGTCGTTAGACATACCCTTAAAGGCGGAAGAGTAGTTCAATATGTTCTTGCTGTTGTATTGAGAAGGGAAAATTTTATTGCTTCTGAAAAGTTATATTCTCACCCCCAAAAAAGTGATTACCAGAATACGTATCAGGAAAAGGCAGTTTTTACTGTAATAGGGGCTACTAAAATTGAACATTGGAAATATTGTTATCTGAAAAGATATATTAATGAACGTCCAATGAAGATATTATACTACTGTACTATATTTTTGGTAGTACAGTAACTCAAAAGGAAAATTTAGATCCTTCCATTAAAAAATTTCGAGAAAATTGGACCTGCAACAAGAAGAGACATAAATTAATTTCGATAAATTCATAACTCACCCCTTAGCACTTCCTTCCATACAAATTTCACTATTATAAATCCAGACCTTTTGTAAAACACACTTGAATAATGTACTCAGAACATTTTGTTGTCAAATCTGGTAAAAATTGTATTCACAATTGTTTGGAAAGACTATTTGAAAATGTAATAATTAAACCCCTTTCCAATTTTCAATCAATCAAAAATCTGATAGGGTAACAATCTAGATTTATTCTGTGTGATAATTAAATAATCCTCTTAAAAAGCAATTAGACAATGGCAGGCTTTTTTGTGCATTTTAGAATCGTTAAATGACCTAAAAATTTCACATTTGGCAGTTTCGGCAAAATTTTGGCTCAGTTTAACGATTTTTAGGCTCAGTTTCACGATTTTGGGCTCAGTTTCAGCAAAAAAAAAATGCTCACTTTCTGGAAAATTTTTGAATTATTAGCCAAAATTGCATATTACCAATTAAAAACACGCTTATTTTTGAATGGGGAAAATTGTGTTTCACCTAAAAATTTCGTATTTCTCAGTTTCACGATCTTTTACTTAGTTTCGCGAAAATTTGACGCTCAGTTTCGGAAAAATTTTGTCAAAAAAAGCCTGAATGGATATCATTAAGTGAGGCTTCCTAGCGGATTACCAGTATGAAAACTTTTGCCACTTTTTTAAGCACTTGTACATCAAATTTTGTAATTTCAAGCAAAATTTCAGATTCTTGATGTTTTCCAACATGAACGCTTCACAATGAATTTTAAGTATGTGGCAAAATTTTTTGAAATTTGAAACGCCAGTTCATTCAAATCTACTAGTACTAAGGAGATAAAAAACACTACAATGAAAAATCGACGTTCTCAAATTCAACCCCCAATCCCCTAGTGGTTTTTCATATGCCAAAAGATCACCTTGTAATTAAATGGAATTTCATTTTTTGTCAAAACCGGTTCACGAAAGCTAC
>JAOWAT010070005.1:0-26349 GCA_028571025.1 Longipedia americana | reverse complement strand
AATAAATGAATAAACATACGTGAATTTTTACGCACGCTACAGCCTTTACAGGTTATTTATTTTTTGTTTGATAGACTAATAGCTTTTAGCCGTGAATTAGATGGTTGGCTCACTAGAATGTTCTTCCTTTTTCTCAGGTTCCTCTGGCTTAGGTAGTGGTTCTTGCTAATGCGGCAGCTCATCCATTAAAACTGGACTTGGCTAACCGCAATGATCTCCATGTAAAAGATATTGAGAAATAACTTTTTCATTTCTTGGGTCTCTTTTTACCATCTTCTTATCCGTGTTAACATAAAAATCTGTTTTATTGTTCATATATTGGAGAGTAGAAGGTTCTTTACAGTCCAAAACGATTGACAAGTTAGTGAAGGTGAAGGTTCTAATTTCTAATGGCCTTAAAGTGATGTTTTCAGCAAATGTCTTGTCAAATATGGCATTTTCTTTCTTTAGATCGACAACTGCATCCCAATTCCATTTCATCTATAGAAACTTTTTATAATTCAGATTGCCTCCAAGTGAACTTTCTTCCAGATGATCGAAGCTAATCTGATTCCCATAGAAGGTAGTCAAAAGAGGGGAGGTGTTGTCAGCAAATAAACCGACTGTTTTTTTTGATTAATCATCCAAATTGTGAATTCTTACAGTAACTGTTGAATCGTTCCAAGGTTTGATCAAAAATTTCAGTCCATCTATGCCTGCCACTTTTGCCCACTTGTCTCTGAGAGAGAAATCATAGTCGGGCTGTTATACTCTTTAGTTGGGTTGAATCTAGTTTCCTTGAATGTATATGGGTTGATCATACAATGTCTGCAGCTTCCTTTCATTGAAGTCATTATTTTCGACAGTGACCCAGTGAGTGAATTTCTGATATTCTGCTCGATAGGTAGATTAATAGACCCATTTTCCATCGTCAGTCGAAAGACGGTCGAAATTAATCCACAGCTTGCCTGACCTGTAGGCAATAACTCCTTGTGGACGATCAGTATTCACGGATACTTTGCTTTTTTTATCTTTCAAAAAGCAGAAAGCAGTCATTGGATAAGAATTTCCGTCTATATCGTCGTATTTATTCGGATCAAAATGAGCTTCATAATCTTCATGTTTAAAAAGTGTTCTTTGCATGACTAGCCACCCGTTCGAGTCGGTGTAAAACACATTTTTATTGTCCAAATCTGTCCCCACCTATAAATACTAGTCGTGAATAGACGGATACTGGGCTGATGAGTGAGTTTACACTTTCCACTAATTAGGCTTGTCCTTTAAAATCGTAACAACTGTTTTCATATGTTATCTACTCCACTTCACAATAAGGACATCCATTCTTTCAGAGCTCAAATGGTGCACATTACTAATAGTCGACAAGTCAAAAATTTTGTTGGGATTATTCCCTAATGCATACTTCCCACTTTGAATACTAAAGTTTCTTGCAACCTGCTCTCCAAATCTGCTCAAATGCTTGTAGTATCTACTTGTTGGCTCAGCAATAACTTTCTTGTATCCAATCGCGTATTTCTTCGCATTGTACTCAATGTTAAAATGAGTCGTATTATAAGAAAACATCTGAGTTCTTTAAAACTTTTTAAGGAGAGTGTATTTTACATCATCTGCTCTCACTTTTTGCATTCGAACTGGCGTATATGTGAACAATCTTGGAAAGAGGTAGAGAGTGCAATTACAGGGAAGGCTATAACAGAGACAGTTCATTTAATATTAGCAGTCGGGTTTGTAATATTAATCATATGGGAGGTGGATTTTAAGCGGTTACCCATTGCGATCGGCAGCCGAGTTAAAAATCTTGAGATAGACATCACCCGACAGTTTCTCAGGAATCGTGCAAGGCTGATCCATTTAACAATAAAATACAGGATTGTTAGTATTAATAGGGAATTATGTCTCGAAGAGTTCGTTCATGATGGGTTTGGTAACATTCTCCAAGTGTTGGTCGAGTGTTCTCTCAACATCATCCATAACCGTGTACTTACTGGTCCCCGAAATGCCATCGTGATGTTGAGCATATGAAACTTGCTAAGCAAGCGCTTATAAACCAGCGTATATATTTTTGTTGGACTCCGATGTCGGACTGGTTATGTATTGAGGCAGAAACGCTTTTCTCAGCAAATGAAGCATTCTTCCCGCATCTCTATAGTCCTTCTTGTGATACGGGTCCGTAGTGTAATAACCCGTCCAATACAGCCCACTATCGTAATCCCATATTGGCATTATGTCTTCTTCTCGGGTTGCAATTGGTTTTATTTTGTCTTTCCAAACTTCACCCATCAAAATCTGAAAATATTAAGTCGGGTTTCCATAGACTGCCATGAGTTTGTGGCATTTCTACTTTGAAAATTCTTACATGAAACCTTCAATTACTTTGTAGGAATAGTCATTAAACCGCTGGAAATCATGACCAAAATATCTCATTATATGTGTACTTTTGAGAATTCTCTTCAAAAACTCATTTTCCCTTCTCATATTACCAATGTACATTTATTTTGTGCTACAAATTTTTTCATTGGGATTGCCTCCTATGAACTGGTCCTAAAATCCGTGAATTGCCCATCTGATATGAGTTGGCATTGCTCCGTAATATAGCCCATTTGACGAACGAGCTTTCCAAATAAATTAGGTTTTGTTCTGAAGAAGGATGTGTTCGTCAGATCTTTCAACAAAGTACCCTTCAACTCCGATATGAGCAAGTATGGCAAGTGTGCTCTGAGAATGACCAAAAGAATCCGCAGAAATCGCGGTTCTCGGATAATACTCAAAATTTTATTTCAAAAATCGTAGCCCCATTTGATAGTTTTCAATTATGTCATCATAGTAAGCACAGCCTTCATCATGCTCCACAAATCCACCACCGAGAATCTCCCAATATTTTGTCTTCAAAAGCTATTTCGTTTTCTACTGGTTTTACTTACTCTGCTCGAAATACCATCTCTTGAAAAAACCCATCTCACTATTCATGAATGATCGATGAGCTTTTTGAGAATTTGCACCAACTTTTTCTCTAAAATTTTTGCTTTGCGACAATACATTAAGAGCAGTATCAAAGATTTACTTCACAGAATTGAAACGATTTTGAGCAAAGTAGCCCTTTACCTGGGATTCGGAAGGTTTAGGGTTATAGTAGGATTAAAACCCGAATATCCAAAAGGCATCAAGATGAGGATGCACCGACATATGCATTGTATAATAGTCCAAATCGTAAGGATCATTCTTGCAATTTTAGTTGTGTTGAGCTTTATAGCATCCGTCACATCCTTAAGAAACTGCCGAAAAGAGCAGAACTATTATCATCGATAGGAATGAAACTTTCATGAGTTGATTTTTAAACATTGAGATATTATAATTAATTATAATGGCAAAATCCCCAAAAACTCACTTTGCATTCACACTCTGCATCCTAAGATCACCTACCACAAATATTATTTTAGGAAAATTAAATATTTTATGAATTACAAGAGTTAACTGTTTAATTTACTATTATAAGTAAGTAATCAAACGTCCATAACATGGGTGCAACAGAATCCTCCCAATTGTAAAACAGTGAATCACTCTCAAGCTTAGTTCATATTCGGAAAATAGGCTTGACAAAGACTTTGTACCGTAGTCCTCAAAACAATAAACTATTCCAAACGGCAGAACACACATTCGCGTCGAGCTAACAACTATAATCGTTCCAAGCTTAGGTAAAAAAGAAAAACAGTCTGAATCACCCTCACTATCTTTCTCCAATCCAGACAGTTGTAACCACTAACAGTAACATCTGCTCCAAACAGTACAAACTCCTCCAATTTTTCCCATATGAATCCCATACTCTATGGCAATAGGTCTAAAACAGGATGATGCATTGCAAGAGTTTCTCTTCGAGGGAAATCTGGTCCATTTTATGCAGCTGTGTATTGGCCTTGGGACACTTCAGCAGGAATGAAATTCTCCATTACACTCTTAGCCCTCATGACATAGTTTTAAACAGTTAAGGAAATGTGAAAATTCTGCCTCTTGAATTGAGCGAATACCCATTTGACTATTCAATAAGAAAGGAGTACTATTACGCCCCTGAAATGATGAAAGCCATGAAATATACTAGTCAGCTGATCCTCAACAACAAAGCTGGAGTTTACACCCTAGCACTGACAATCCTTCACTTAATCAGTCTAAAACCAATGACCTGTCTCTACAACTTCGATTAGTTGACGATTGATCACTAGTCCCTCAACAAATCAGTATAAATGATTCTAGATGATGACATAAAACACGTTCTTCAAAAAATGATCAAACCAGCACCCTACGAAAGAATTACCTTTACTGAACTTGAAGAAATGCTCTATGGAATCTTGGAAAAGAAAAACGTCTGCTCAGATTCGGATCAGCTCTCAAAATTGGAAAGCTCAATCTGCAGAGTTTACAATGGTCCTGATCACTCTTTGGAAAATAAAACTGCATAGTTTGGACATTAAAAGGTACTTATCCCTCACGTATCAATATAACATGATTCCGAAGATCAGCCCACCTCTTACGCACACGATATTACAACCTCTTAGACCGAAAAAACAGACGAAGGATAATCTAGAAAAAACCAGTAGCAATGTTTAACAGACAAGTATCTCCAAACTAATGTACTTACAGATCGCTCGAACATTCAAAACAGCAAAATGTGCTCTGTAAAAATTCACGATTAGAAAAGCTCAGTCTTCTTCCCAATCAGTCAAGTAAACTCGAGGAGTCTCTCCAGTTCAGTCAGAACTCAAGGACCATGTTATGTTACAGAGTAGTATAACAGAGGAAGATATGAGGGATACAAGGAAAATGGAATGAGACATGGATTTGGAACGTTCTACTACCAAGAAGGTGGGAAATATGCTGGGTAGTGGGTCAGAAACAAAATGGAGGGTAGAGGTGCGTTATATTACGCCTGTGGAAACATTGCGTATGAAGGATAATGGATTCAGGACCAGCTTCACGGCTATGGAGTCCTCTACAACTAAAACCCAAAGTATATTCCATAAGAGTTCCCCTGGAATAGTCTGGACAAAATTGACTCTTGTTGGGTAAAGTATGAAGGCAACTTCAAATAAGATCTGAAGCATGGAGAAGGAACTCTCCACCTATCAAACGGAGAAAACTATAGCGGAAACTTTGTCAGCGATCTTCCTGACGGGGAAGGAGTTTATAAAACTGTCGGAGGAAAACTGATCAAAGGTTCTTGGAACAGAGGCGTGTTTTAGGGATAATAGATAAATAAGATTTTATGATCAATTATTTCATTTTATTTTCTCATATTTTTTTCCAACCATTAACTTGTTTTCAGTAAATAACGTTTACAGAAAAAAACGCCATGTAAGGACAGAAGAGTTGAAAATAAGTCCTTTCCTAGCTTTTTCGATAAAAAAAACCGTCCTCTACTCTGGTTAAACGAATGATCAATTTTTCGATATATCAGATCGTTTTAAGATTGTATTCTATCATACAGGGTAAACTTCGAGGCAATAAAGGGACTAAACGATTTTTATTCGGTTGATCCAGAAATGGCACCTTATAAATGACGAGGTTATTTCCGATTCCTTTATAATAAATTAAACAAAATTAGAAACAAAAAAATGAACTCCACTAAATCGATTGCATCAACAACTGGCAGTAAATCAGCATCTTGTTTGCGTCAATACACGATAAAAGATTTTTTTTTAACGTCACCCAAATAAAATGACGCCAAATACACTCATAACCCGTTTTACAAGAAGAAAGTAGACCATCTCTTCAACCTTGTATCGCCTAATGTCAAAAGTGGATAAAAACCGGGTTTTACTTAGCAAATGATCATCGAGAAGGCGAAAAAAAATAGACATGGCCCCATTTCAACTCTAAGATAGTATCGCCGTTTGAAGTCTTTGGAAGAGGAGGAAATTGTCATGAAATACAGGGATATCATTGTTTAAAAACTCTTCGTCTCCAACTTTTGCGATGTGTGATCAATTTATTCTCTTGCAATTCTAATCGAGACGTCGGACATCTATTGATATTTTGTATCAGCTTATTGAACACAAGATTGTCAGATTGTCTTAAGTCTCGAGTTTATTTCAAACAAATAATGATTTGAGCATACACCGCAGTATACATTCCTTTCCTTACTTATCATAAAAAAAATGAGACTGTGAAATATACTGAACATCGATAACAAAGATCAAACTTCAACCATTTGAATGGGGTTTCCTTAGCTCTACTCACGAATTATTGAATAAATATCGGAAAAATGAAGGGTGTTGTCGAATCAGCATATCTTAAGAAATATTTACCCTTTTCATGAAAAATCACTACTCGAAGATCTAGGGGCGGCTGTCTTATTAATCCTCTCCAAGCTCTTAATAAATGGTTTATGGAACATTGCCAACACCCTTGTTCCTTTTATCATTCTTTTATCGATTCCTTTTTTTTTTAATATTATTTTTCTATGTTTATTTCTTTTTCTGTCGGTCCCTTTTCTACTTTTACAGCCTATACAGTCTCTCTCGCCTAGTTCTTGCTGCCTCATCAATCGCTTCGAAAGTTGTAAGCCCTTGTCTTTTTTGCTATAGTGGAACTGGTATTTAACCCGATTATGATGAGATGGACTAGATATCCCAGCTTTCGCTGTCGTCCTAATTGAAACTTTAAATTCTCCTGTCCAAACCTTAAGCGTCACCTTTAAGCGTTTCTAATCCGAGGCCAATCCGATTCAAGGAAAGCAGAGGCTTTTATCTGGATCTCCTGACTTTGAAAATTTTTTATTTTTTCTTGTTTTTTCCTTCTTCTTTCTGAGAACTCTATAAAGGTTAAAATTTTTAGTCAATCATGACTATACCTCCCATTTTATATAGCCTTTCCATAGCTAGGGACATGTCCTTAATCTCTTTTATTTTCTTTTTGATAAATCTATGCTACCCTTGCCCTTTTATTTTTCGATAGGGCAGTTTCTTTTTCTTAGGCGAAGGAAAAGTGAAGCAATCGATAATTGTTTTTAAAGACCCTCCCATTTTCATATAATATGCACTAGCTTTAATGACAAAATCCATTCCCTCACACCGAATACACTTGCATGAACCGATACAAAAACGACAACAGAATATCTTTATCTATTTGCCAATCCCAAGTCTGTAGTTTTTCGGATCTTCTTCAAGCGCTTGAGAAATATAACATGCCTCACAGTACACTCTCCTGCAAACAGGGCGAAGTTTAGTTTTGGTTTTCTATTTTCGAACGTAATGGTGATAAGTCAAATAAGGATGCGAATAGTTAGGTTTAATTGGTCTACCATCGCACTATGGGTCAATGTAATCTTGTCCATACAAAATTTAGTGGAAAAGTTACGGATTCGTCAACAGTGTCGGTTTAAGAGACTACATAGTCAATTGTATTCCACACTGAAACACTTTATCATCCTCTGCAAGAACCCTACGACAATAATGGCATGAAATAACGGCATTTTATCTTAGTTTCTGCTTTTTCTAGTCATCTATCATCGGCATACTTTTAATTTTTCTTTCGTATCTGGCAATCCCCATATGCTACACCAGCTCATCCTTCTTCATAACTCGCAAAGGATAGGCTTGTTCAAAGTAAACTTTAACGTGAGTAACTCCTGTGGCTTGATTTTACTAGTCGTTGGAATAAGGTTTAATTTATTCCAAAGCTACAATGCTATCAACAAACACCTGCATCTACCGGCAAACGATATCCCATAAGAATTGGGATAAGTTTTTAGACGGTTTTTTCTGTAATTAAATCTTGTTGACGGTGACATCAATCATCTAAAAAATATCTTACTGAAGTTTCCTCCCTTAAAACTCCAATTCCTCTATTTATTCGTCTATTGCACTTTACAACGGTTTATAGGGATCAGTGCTTAACTCGTAGTTATATGTTGCAACGTCCCACTTTATGTTTATCAGCTGTTTCTCCACGTCCTACGGACACCTCTGCTACGGAAAT
Source organism: Longipedia americana (assembly GCA_028571025.1). NCBI lineage: Eukaryota > Metazoa > Arthropoda > Copepoda > Polyarthra > Longipediidae > Longipedia > Longipedia americana. The sequence continues at coordinate 18,384 of JAOWAT010070005.1, read as the reverse complement.
AGCTAGTTCCACATTATTCTTAATGATTACTATCTGGTCATTATCTGAACATTGCCTTTCATGTTTTCGAGAATTTATCGTTTCTGCCATAGTTTCCTATTGGTTAGTCCCATTTCCTCGTTCTTTTTGACTAAAAACTCTAGCAGCATCTGCATCTACGGACCTAGACCAGAAGTGTCGAAAAGGTTATTGTTCTAAGTAAAGAGACAAGTCTTACAACGACTAGGGGAACTTTGTCAGGTTTTACGTGGCGGTTTCTTCTACTTTTAGCCTTCAGCTCTTCTTTGTATTATTATTCGTCAAGTATCATTTTTCCACTTTTGAAGAGGATTTGAGGGGGTAATTTATTATAGGCACAATTTTTGAGCTTAACTTGATAATTACTATCGCGTGATATAATTAAAAATGAGGGTTTAAATACTCTCTTTTATCGAGTACTCAAATAAAACTGATCGATCGAATGTTATATTTCTAATTTGATGAGGAAAAAGAATACTAAAATCCCAACAACTCATCACCCTCGATAACAATAGCTCAGAAATTCGTCCCCAAGTCAGTCCCTGGTTGTGAATAGGGTTGATACTGCCGAGGATGACTTCCAAAAACAACAAAGAGCTAACAATTTTCGAGAGCCTACCTTAATGCAACGTAATCGAAGTTCCAGATTCCTCCAAATTCGCAAGAATACTAGAAAGTCCCAAGACTCAGGCTTTTTGGACTCAAAATTCTGCTCTAAGCTAAAATCCAGCTACCAGTCGCAACACCTATCTCCGAAAAAAGATCCATCTTTCCGAAAGACAGATATTTTCACTCAGGAAAAGAAAGATAGGCTGGGTGCCACCAAGTTGGAAAATGACTTTAAGCTTATCTACAGAATTGGGCTTGGTGGACTTGGAAAAGTATGGAAAGCTATCGAAAACTCCACAAAAAAATAATATGCTATGAAAGCGATTCTCAAAAAAAAGTACATTGTCTGCTAAAGAGTAGAGTAGTATTAAAAGACAGCATTGAAAGCATGATGAACTAAAAAAGAGTCCTGAGTCAGTTGCAGCATGACTTTATAATAAACATGCATTAAACATTCCAAGATTAATAGCATCTGTATCTTACCATGGACTATTTACGAGGCGGAGATCTCCGGTACCATCTCTGTTATCGTGATTAATTCCAGTAAAACTAAGCCAGTATATTTTTGTTTATCGAAGGATTCATAATTGCTTGTCTACTGCTCGCTGTTTAGTACATTCACAGCAGAGGAATCATTCATCGAGACATTAAACCCTAAAATATTGTCTTCGAATAAAACGGGTATGTCAGGCTCACTGACTTTGGCATCGCCAAATAACTGAGGGACAATACACTCAAATCGGATGTAGAACCAAGTGGAACTCCAGGGTATATGGCCCCGTAGGTTATTTGCAAGTAAAGTCAGTCATTTGCGAGTGATTATTTTTCGATCGGCATCATTGCGTTCTAACTCATGTTCCGAAGAAGACCTTACGTTGGAGAGAACAGATACTAAATAAAACAAAAAATGCAGAAATACACGGTAATCATCGATCCAGTCGATGTTCCTTTCGGATGGAGTAAGGAAACATCCGATTTTATCAACAAACTGCTCTAAAAAAAACCGTTGAAAAGGCTTGGATCCGGTGGTGTCCACTAAATAAAAAACCATCCTTGGCTGAAGAGTGTGAAGTGGAGGAAATTACGAGAGAAAAAAATTCACCCTCCCTTAGTTCCCTAAGTATTCAATTTTGGTAATTAGAGGTCGTATGCGAAACTAGGAAATACTTGAGATAGATTTAGGTATACGACAGAATATACAATGAAAAACAAGGAGATCAGCAAAAGCTAGATATCCTTGACATTGGACAATATCAGCATTTGTTCGACAAGTACAATTTCTCAAAAGGAGAGAAAAACAACCTTCAAGGTATTTGTCAGTCTATTTTGAAGGGAAAAACTCATTCTCTGGTATTTAAAAATTGCATAGCCGTAAGAACCATCGAAAATCAGCATTATCTCCGCCTTCTGTCACGCCCCTTGCATCGGTATCCAAGATAATGATATCCTAAGACAAACGCGTAAAACGTCAGACCAGCTAAAAATAAAATGATGAAGAAGTTAACAAGAAAAAGCTGCTAAGGCTTAAACATTTTTAGAGTAACATGAAGTCGAAAAGAGCAAAAGAATATTTTTTATTCCGACAATAATTTGATAAGTTATTTGTTTAATTTATAAAGAATAGAAAAGGACTTCGCTCAATATCAACCAAACCGGCAAATAATGGGACAAAAGTAAAGTAACTATAGAATTCCCGGACCAGGAAAGTCTGTATACTAAGGTGAGTGTGATTTTTAAGGGAAACCGCACGGAAAAGGCATGATGAAATACGCAGATTAAAGTTGCTTCTCGGGAGAATTCGATCATGGACTGCCAATAAAAGGAACCTTCACGTATGCTAACAAGGATTCATATGCTGGGTAGCTGAAGAACAACAAGCCTCATGGAGATGGAACTCTAACAAATAGAAAGGGAAAGTACGAGGGAAAATTCTAGAATGGTCAGTTCATCAATGGAACAGTGATTTATTCCGATAAAAGCATCTTTAAAGGGTACATGGTCGACGGACTTAAACATGGACCCAATTGCTAGTTTCAATTCCCCGATGGAGACAAATTTATGGGATAATTTGATCGCGACCAGTTCCTCAAAGGAACCTATGTTGCCCCCGGTGGACTCTAGTATGAAGGAGAGTTTAAAAGTGGACTTAAGAATGGCAGAGGAACGTTCAAAATCAAAGGATCATTGAAATACGACGGATAGTTCCTTAATGACTAGTTTCATGGGTTCGGAGTCCTGTAAAACTTCAAAAATGGGAGCACCTACGAAGGATAATTCAAGGACGGCAAACGAGCTGGAAAGGGAAAGTTAAAAGACAGAAAAGGTCACCTATACGAAGGAGAGTTTCTGGATAATAAAAAGCACGGGAAGGGAAGTTTGAAGTTCGACGGAAGGTAATACAACGGAGACTTTTTGCAGGATAAATTCGATGGAAAAGGGATCCTAAAACATGCAAATGGAGATATTTATGAAGGAGACTTCCGCTAAGGAAGGAAACATGGCGATGGAGTCATAAAATTTGCTGATAGGAAATAGTATGCCGGACAGTTCGTAAACGACAAATTTGAAGGATTTGGACATCTAATCTACCAAAATGGGGACACCTACAGAGGAAACTTTAGATAAAATAAAAGACACGGGTCTGGAAAATACTAGGTTCAAGCAACGGGGTAGGTCATATAAGGAGAGTGGATCAGCGACTTAAAAAATGGATAGTTTATCAGCAAGCTACGAGATGGAGCCCTTACGAGTGGAATATACAAAGAAGGATAGAGAAATGGAAAGTTTGTAACTAAGAAGGTAGACTCAGTCGTAAAAGAGTAATAATGGGAAAACGGAAAGCTCAGATATTGATGGGTTTACAATTTTCACCAATCTACTAAACCATTAATTCTTTGTTATGATTATAAAACTTAGTATAATCGAACAACAACTTTCGCAAAAAATGACTCGACATACAAAAACAAAACAAAAAGTTGAAGACTAAATTTAATATATGAATTAGTAGGAAGATGATGAATAGTACGATGATGACTAGTAGTTTAACGACGGTATTTGTAAAATAATTCAGAATAGTGGGATACTATTTTTAACCTGTGTGAGGTTGCCGATGTTAGCAAGGAAAAGGCTATTGACGCATTGAAAGAAACTGGTGGAGATTTTGACAAGGCTGTTCAACTGATTTAGAAGGAAAAGGAAAAAGAAAAAAACAAACAACTCAAAAAAGAAAAGGAAGAGAAATAGAAAGCTGAAAAAGCTCGGCAAATAGCTGAAAAACAGAATATCAAACAAGCAGAAAAAAACTCAGTTCCATGTATAATGAGCAAAAAATCATCCAGCGATTACCATAAATACGCAAGAAAAATATCTTAATCTTAATAAAATGCCGATCTAGTTCGAAGAAAAAGTTCGTATATCGTTGAAGAAGTGGATACAGACCATTACAACGTTTAGTATCCATCTATGGAAATCGAAAAAAATATAAAACAATCAAAAACACTCAATATTGTTGTTGTAGGACATGTGGACTCTGGAAAGTCGACCCTAGTCGGAAATCTGCTGCACGGCATAAAATTTATATCGAAAAAATAGATACACAAAAATTAGAGAATCTCCAAAGAGTTAGGAAAAGAGTCCTTTAAATATGCTTTTGTTACTGATGAGATGTAGTAATAGAGATAGAGAGGAGTAACCATAGACGTTGGAGTTAAGAAAATATAACTTGACGACAGGCAAATTGTATTTTTAGATTCTCCAGGTCACAGAGATTTCATTCCTAACATGATAACTGGCGCAGCACAGGCGGATTATGCAATTTTAGTTGTAGACTCGACGGCATTTGAATCAACATTCGTCAACGGAGGACAGACTAAATAACACGCGTACATAGTAAAGTCTTTGGGTGTCACTAAGATAATCGTAGCAGTTAACAAAATGGACCTTGTTCAATGGAATCCAGAAGCCTTTTCGAAAATTAAAAAAAAACTCAACTACTATCTTTTGAAGATAGGATTCACCGAAGATCACATTATTTACGTCCCAATCAGTGCATTTCAAGGACAAAATGTTTTTAAACCCTTGAATGAACCTTTCAAAACGGCAGAAGGGGCTTACAAAGAGACCCTTATTGATGTTATAAAAGGCTTGAATCTTCCTATGAGGCCCATCGATAAACCGTTCAGAATGAACATCACCAATTTTTATGATGCTCCACAGTTGGGAAAACTTAAAGGCCATTGCATTTCTGGCAAAATCGAGGGTGGAATTCTGAGAAAGGACGAAAAGTTGGTGATTTTGCCACAAAACTGTCAGTGCTTAGTCAAAGACATTCTTTTGAATTAATAGAAGGTAAAATAGGCAATAGTAGGCGACAATGTAGACGTGCAAATTAAACTGATTGATTAAACTTTCTTTGAGTCAATTAAATTCGGGAACGTTCTTTCTTCATTAAAGTACTCAATTCCCCTCAGCAAAACTTTTGTTGTTTAAGCTTTAGTGATGGAAATAGACCAGCCAGTTCTCCGAGGAAATCAAGTTGTATTGTACATTGGTGCCAATAGGAGCCCGGCCAGGATAACTAGAATAAATTATATCTTCAATCCTAATGATGGTACAGTCATCAAAAAGAAACCCAAACTGTTGAAAAGCAATGATTGTGCCTAAATTGAAATAGAAACATAGAAAAGAATATGCGTATAGTTGTTCTCCAACTTTAAGACCTTTGGAAGAGTAATAATCCGCGAGAAGAACAACACACTATGCGTTGGCACTGTAAAACTGATAAAATGATGTTTAATTTATGTTACAAATTTAGTTACTCCATAATTTCATAAAATGGAAGATAAAAAAACTGAAGGAAAACAGACATTCTCAAAATTCTTAAGCATAATAGAAAAAAAAATGCGATAAGAAAAAATGCATCACCAAAGAATTGCAAAGCTCAAAAAGTAGAATCGTTTAAAACGCATTGATCAAATTAAGATAATTCCATGCTCACTGTCACATTTCTAACTCCCCATTACTAACTCACTAATGAATTTGGAAGACCGGTTTAAGCAGTCGTAGTTCGGAAGAGACAATGGTAACGATTAAAACGCGAATCTGTCCCCACAGTCATTCCAACGGATTCATTCGCAGTCCACCCCTACCATAAAAAAATAGGATAAACCCAGAGCTAGGTGCATCAAAACAAGCTGGAAAATCTAGCTACGAAGAGATTAACTTAACAAAGCTTCCTTCAAACGTTAGAAGATCTCAAGCTAACTCCTTCCGAATCGTATTTTATAAGTGAAGTTTCCCTCAGACCCACCGCCCCCCGTTTCTAGATTCACCAAACACCATCAAAAGAGAACTAAAATTGCTACCTAAGTAAAAATACACAATATGAGCAAAAATAGAGTTCTTATCAAGAAATCCATTAACGACTTTGAAATTGATAAAATTTGATTTGAACTTATATTAGTAATAATTTATTAATATGGATTCTTATATTATCAAATTCGAGATTGATAGCTATTTTTCCAACCCTATGCCTTCGTACTCATCCAACTTTTTCCAGTGTTGGAAAGTTCATTTATTTTGGAAATAGGGCTTTTTGATCGATTACGTTAGCCATTGTTACAACTTTCTCTCTAGGCAAGAGCCACTTTGGTTTGCTTGATGACTAAATTCAGTCTGTCAGCTTTGGACTCAATTATTTTTACGGCATTTCGATCCTCACGACACCATGTTTCCATGTTTTCTACGATCAATGCATTCATTTCGCTTAGTGTTTCGAGATGAGATTTTGCAAGGTTCTTCGATTTTGTGTTTTTAGCAAGGTTTATTTTTTCTTCAGCTATTTGACTTTAAATCCCACAGCTTTACTTCTGAATTTAAGAGACATCATTTTATCGAGCGGTTAATAAATTTTAAAGTCTTTCTTGATTGCCCTTAAGAACATTGGAAGAATGCTGTTCCCCAGCAAGCATTTTTTCGTAATACTAGTTTTCATTTTTCAAATTATGAAGTTATTGTGTTCTCTCGATGATATTTTAACTCAGTTCCCAGTTCTTTCTCTCTTTTTTCTGCACTTTATGACTTAAATCATCGAGCTGATGATCCAGTTATTTATTTTGTTTTGCAAGAGCACAATTTCTATCCCCTGCTTCCTTCAATTTGAATTAAATCTCATCATTCGTAGTTTGCATTTTGAGATTCGCACCCCTTCTTTTTCCGAGCTCGGTTTGAAGTTATTCAGCTTCAGTCTATTTTTCCTTTATCTACCTCCCCAATTCAATGAGTAGACATTCAAGAGATTTCACGTTTGAAATATTCTTTCTGATTGCCTCTTGCAAATCTACCGATCGGTCTATACTATAAGATGGGAAATACTGTTTAGAACGCTTCCTTGACCTTGTTAGAGTTGAAGTTTGCCAGTTAGCGATTCCATACTCTGCAGGAGGTTCTTATGATCCATCGAAAGTTTCGTACTTTACTTCTAGCAAGCTCGGCACTGACCCTACAAAACGGCCCTATCGTTTCCCAATTGCGAAGATAGCGCGTTCTGCTACTTCAACTTCATGACCAATAATTACGATATTTATTTCTAAGTCGTTCAGAATGTACATGCTCCTTTAAAAGGCCCTACAAGTCATGCGAAATCTTGAGGTGGTAGTGTTGCAGATTGGAATAGGAGTGTCTAACCGGCAGCATCAGGTCTATCTGGTGGTTAAGACTGCTAATCAAGTACTATTGAGATTAGTTTCTGAGCAGTTCTCCCCGTCTTTCCATCGATGTTTATAGAAAAAAATATTATCTCCAACAGATATAAACTAATATGAATCAACCCGTATGTTTTCTGCGGAGAGTTATCATACGGAATACCCAACTTTGTTATGATAATACTTTCTCTCACTCAATAAATTTTAGAGTTCTTGAATTTTAACACTAAGTTTTTTTTTCTAAATAGAATTGTTTCTGTCGCTTTCTCTGAGCTATTCTTGCAGGATGTGGACTTTGCTCTGAAGTTGCTTGACTAGAAAATCTCTTTTACTCATATCTTCGGACACCTCTTTGAAAACTAAGTCTCTCTGTGTTTATTTCATTGTGTACGAGTCTCTTTATCTAAGATTCAGGTTTTATTACTCGAGCTTTTCGACTTTAAGCGACAGCTCCCGGATAACTTTGTCAGATTCAGTCAATTTATTTTCTAGATCCACTAACCTCTCGCTGTCTGCCATACGCGACGACGATTCCAGATAATGAAACTGAGATAGTTATTTTTATAGTTTATTCATATGCTCCTGAATAGCCGTATTTGCTTCAGTCAACATATTATTTGTCTTTGTTGTCTGCTACAGTTCTTATTTTAGTCTTTGAATCTCAACGACAGATCCACTTTTCTGTTTTTCCATGTTATTCATTGAATCTTTCATTATTTTATTCTGCCTTATTAGTTCGTTCTACTTTTCAGTTAATCTTGCGAGGTCTTACTCGAGTTAGTTTTTTTCAGCTTACAGTCTCTTTACTCTTCGTTCAAACTTATGATTAACTCCAACTAACTACTGGATCTATACAGATATTTCTTTTCTCATAGTTTATAGTGCAGTGTCAGTTTTTTGTTTTTCGCTATTAAACTTAGACTAGGTGTCCCGAATGACCGTTTCTTGGTTTTCAATGCTATTGTAACTTTCCAGTAAAAGAGATTAGAACTCTTGATTTTTGCTTGCTAAGACCAGGTTTTCCTGTTTTAGTGCATAATTTTCCTGCTCTAAACCCAGAATGGATTTTGTTTTTTAGTCCTTTTTAATCATTTCAGTTTTGACCTCTTCATTCAATTTTTCGACCATTGAATTGAGCACTCGAAGGTTTTTTTCGAGCACGGAATTCTAGTTTGATAGGGTTCTGACCTAATTTCTCTCTTCCTACAATCTTTACTATAGATCGCAAATAATGATCACCTTTTGCTGTAATTTTTCTTCCCACTACAGACTCACAAGCTCAGTTTTCTACGACAGAGCTTTGATTTCGGCTTCCGATATTTTAAAGTTCTCCTCCTTTTTATGGCAAACCCATTAAATCTAATTCAAATCCTTTTTGTGCTTAATAGTATCCAGACTCATATCGTACAATTGCCTTTCCAGAAGTTTTACTTCTTATGATTTAGTAACGAGTTCCTACTGTATTCTCATTTTTTCTTACATGAGTCTCAAGTTTGCGATTTACAGATCCTTTATTTCCTTATAGAGTTATCTACTCTAAATTTAAAACTATTTTATCCTCGCCTGAAACTATCTGCTGTTTTGCTTCTATATTTCATCCAGTCTCTTAATTTTTCCGTCGAAATGCTTCCTTGCTTCTTTATTTTTGGTCTCCAACTTTTCAATGTATGCTTCCAGTCCCTGAATTGTTTTCTTTTGCTACGACATAAAAACTTGGTTGCAAGTGGTCATTTTTTTGCAGTGATCTAGCTACTTCTTTAGGTCGACTATTTCACTGACTTGGGCAAATTAGGATTATTGAGTAGAAAGAACGCGTGAAAATTTTTAGTGGTGGGCATTCGTGAGATTTAATTTTTTCAAAGAACTTTCTAATTCCGTAATATTCCTCCTTAGTCGATCGTTTTCTATGGCATTTCGCTGAAAACTTTCCCTCAAAGTTTACATTTTTTGCTAGTAGAACTCAACAACAAAATCATGAAATTATTACTAGGATCCATTTTTTATTTGACTCTTTAGACGTTTGTCCATAATTGTGACAACTTCCTGAACTCTTTCAGCAATCATTTAGGGATGCTTGTAATTTTTACTGAGTATTTCTTTTAGAATCCCCAATTCATTGGCGACAGTTTTAACCATTTGATTTGAACTGCCATTAGTTTTTGAGCTTGTTTTCGATGCTTTGGACATTTTCTTTTAATTTTGAACTCGTTTATTATAATTAGTTCAATGAAAAGGATAAATTTACAGATTTATAATATCTTGCATATGAAATTAACACGAGTCTATCACTCATTTTCAACTCATTCAAAAATTTGCATCATTGGAGGTGGAACAGGTGGGGTTGGAGTCAGCTCTCAGTTACTAAGAAGAGGAATGGCAGCATCAGACATCAGAATATTTGAACCATCTTCCAAGCACTACTATCAGCCCGGGTTTACCATGGTCGGGTCAAAAATTTGTCCTCCCGAACTTACAGTTAGAAACATGTCTGATATACTCCCTCAGTAAATTCCCTGGACCAGGCAAAAAGTTATCAAAATAAACCCTGAATCTAGAACAATATATACTGATAATGGATAGTAGTTCACTTATTCCTATCTGATCGTTAATTCTGGATTGCAACTAGATTGGGACAAAATCAAGGGAGCCAAGGAACTCCTCGACAATCCCAACTCCAATGTCTGCTCGATTTATGATTATAATTATGCTCAAAAAACTGCCAAGCTTGGGTAAAATTTTAAAGGAGGCGATGCTGTTTTTATGTAGCCTCAGCCACCTATAAAGTGCCCTGGAGCACCGCAAAAAATTTTATATTTGTGGACTGACGAATGGCAAAAAAAGAACTTGTCTTTTAATGTGTAGTTTATTAAGTCTGCAGGAGTTTTGTTTGCTCAACCAAAATATTGCGCAGCACTCGTAAAGATTGCTCTTGGTTACGGCATAAAGACAACTTTTGGACATGACTTACTTGAAATCTCTGAAGATACCGCCACTTTTCAGGAAATAGAGACTAAAAGATAAGTGAAAAGGAAATTCGATTTTCTCCATTTGGTTCCTCCTATGAGTGCTCACAAATATATTAAAGAGTCTGGGCTTGGAGACCAAGCAGGTTATTTAGATCTGAACAAATCGAATCTCCGACACAACAAGTATACATCGGTCTGGGGGATTGGAGATTGCACTTCTTTGCCAACTTCAAAAACAGCAGCAGCCGCGATTAGCTAAACCTAAATTGTGGTAAAGTAATTGTTTTTTAATGAAGAAACCTGCTTGCTTTTATGAAAAACCCCGAACTGAAATAATTTCCGGCTTCCTACGAAGGGTATACATCTTGTCCTCTTTTCGTTGGAAAGGAAAAACTGATGCTAGCAGAATTTAAATATGCTCTCGAAGCAGATTAGACTTTCCTAAAAGATCAATAAGTACCCAGAAAAGTATTCTATCAAATGAAAAAACATCTGTTTCCCAATGCATACTGGCAGTTCATGCCCAGGGGTTTGTGGAAAGGGAGAAGAGGCGTTCGGTTCTGATAAACTCTATCTATTTTATTTTTTATTCATTCTCTGATTGCACCGGCGATTTTAGCTTCCAATTCCTTGATGTTTTGTAAGTCAGGAGTTTTCATGAACTATCTAGACTTTTTTTGCTTAATCTATGAGTAAATTAGTTCAGTAACCATAAAAGTCTAATAAATCTTTTTTTTTGGTATCGGGAAAATGCTCTATTCGAAAATTTTTAACTCATTTTCAACTCACTCAAGAATCTGCATCATTGGAGGTGGAACAGGAGGGCTCAACTTAGCTACTAACCTCTTAAGGCAGAATATCGATGGAAAGGATATCAGGATTTTCGATCCATCCTAACAGCATAACTATCAACCAGGGTGGACAATGGTGGGAGCTGGGCTTTGTGACAAGAGTCTCACCCACCGAAGCATGGCAGATATCCTGCCCAAAAACATAGCATGGACCAAAGACAGAGTTACTGCAGTCAATGCCAATTCAAATACCATTTAGACCTAAAGGAAGGGAAAATTTACCTATGATCACGTTGTTTTTGCAAGTGGACTGTAACTACACTATGATAAAATCAAGGGCGCTACTGAATTACTTGAGAATCCTAATTCTAAAGTTGGCTCCATTTATAAGATGTCCTATGCTGAAAAAACAAATAAAATAGGAAATAAATTTAGAGGTGGAAATGCAATATTCACAGAACCCCCTCTGCCAATTAAATGTGCTGGTGCTCCCCAAAAAATATTGTACCTTTGGACTGATATGTGGAAAAAAAATAATATTCCATGTGATGTGAGCTATATCAAACACGGTGGGGTCATGTTTGGAGTTCCAAAATACTCGGCGGCGTTAACCAATATTGCAGCAGGATATGGCATTCAAACAACTTTTAACCACAACCTTGTCGAGGTAACAGAAAAATAAGCAATCTTTTAAAATATTCAAACCAAATAAAGGGTTTCAAAAAACTACGATTTTTTGCACATTGTTCCCCCAATGAGTGCTCACAAGTATATCGGGGAATGTGGACTTGCTGACGCAAATGGGTATGTTTAACTGGACAAGTTCACGGCTCAGCATGTTAAATATCCAAATGTTTGGGGAATCGGGGACTGCGCGGGTCTTCCTAATTCAAAAACAGCAGCTGCTGCATTCGCTCAAACATAAACTGTTGTTAAGTAAGTAGTATTTAACTCAGAAATCTCCTAGCTGTGATGAAGGATCCAAACACAAAAGAGCTTCCTTCAAAATATGAAGGATATGCGAGTTGCCCTCTATTTGTTGGTAAAGGAAAGCTTCTGCTAGCTGAATTCAAGTACGGAGGAGAAATCGACTAGACCTTCTACAATGATCAAGAGAAGCCAAGAAGACTTTTCTACTTTATGAAAAAATACTTCTTCCCTCAAGTATACTGGCATTTAGTGCCAAGAGGACTATGGGGTGGAAGAAAAGGGCTCAAAATTGATATTTGACTCTTTCCTTTCGCTATCATTTTGATTCAGTTAAATAATATCTCAGCTATTGAAATTGAGTTTTATATTGATTTTTTCAAACACTTCACCAACATAATCAATTTTACAATCAGACATATAGATTCCGACAATAGCTCAGCTGGTAGAGCGGAGGACTGTAGAGTTGCGTGGTTATCCTTAGGTCGCTGGTTCAATTCCAGCTTGTCGGAGTTTTTTTATATACACCATACTAAATTCAATTCATTACAAAATTAGTCGACTCCATTATTCAGTTTTTTCAATCATTCCTTCACTTTCTTGGATTTGTCTTTTTCACATTCCCACAAACTGCGTGAGCTTTAATCGAGTTATCACAGATAAAGAGATTATAATAATAAATAGATTGTTGAAATGAGAATCGAAAAATGTTATTTTTGTTCAGGACCAGTGTACCCCGGGCACGGAATGCAATTCGTGAGGAATGACTGCAAAATATTCCGCTTCTGCCGTCCAAAATGTCACAAACACTTCAAAGCCAAACACAATCCCCGAAAATTCGCCTGGACAAAAGCATATCGTAAACTTCATAACAAATAAATCGGCAAAGATAGCATACTCGAGTTCTAGCAAATCAGAAATGAGCCTAACCAATACAACAGATAGGTTTACGTAAAAACAATCCAAGCAATGAAAAAGATTTCAGATATTAGGAAAAAGAGGGAAGACCGTTTCTGGAATAACAGAATGAAACTAGCTAAGGTGAAGAAAATCAGGCATGTCAGGTATGACCTCAAAAAGCATGGTGATTTGATCTAAAATCAGTAAGTCAGCAAGAGGATCCAGGAAAACCTCAGAGAAAGACTTGCCAAAGAAGAAAACAAAAAGGGTATCATGACCATCTAAGAGGAGTGAGCGATATTCACTAGATTTTATTTAAACTTCCACCTATAAAACATTTGCAATTAAAAAACGATATCATCGATTGGGTTTGATGTTTAAAATCATTAAAATATTCTAAACTCGGAGAACTGAAAACCACCAATGGGAAGCTCACAAGTGGAGAAGTGGAAACAGCTCAAACAGTACTATGTCGATGGCAGCGATAACAAGACTTACTTTTCGACTCAGCAAAATACCCCTATTAACTAAACTACAGTACAGAAAAGCATATAGTTTGCAATATATGCCAAGAAACAACACTACGTTTCAATCCGAAAAGTTTGCAGACTCATCCATCCCTTAGTTCTCTACATCTCCAATAAACCCGAGGTATTCATCGATATAGATACTCTTATAAAGCACAACTAAGAGTATCTGATCAACTCCTCTCTTCAAGTCCTAAAAATGCACTTGAAATTTTTGCAGAAAGTGAATCCAATAAATATTAGTTACTTTCACTTCATGCGCAAGGGTGATCTCTACTTCAATTATGTTGCTATGAAATATGTTTTGTAAGTCGGGATGCTCAAGTAAAGGGAAAACATGTCTGTTTTCGACGAGCTTTCCGAAATCGACAGAATCAAGATGTTCTCCAATATCGTCAACTGGCTATACCAGATGATCAGCTACAAGTGCTCAGCCATCTACATTAAAGATTAAACTATAGACCAGCTGATATAAGTCACCTTTTTGGTGATTTGCGGATTGCTCAACACCGAAAGCAACCCCATGCAAAGCGTCGAAAGAAAATAAAGAGAATATCTCTATAATTAGTTTCTGTACGTTCTTGTCTACATTTACTGCTCGAACAAGGAAAAAAGCATTTAAGAAAATCTGTCCATGTACGAATTAGGAGCAGTTGCACTATCAAAAGTAATTGGCAACTGCTAAACAGTAAGCATTTCGTTGTTTGCCCCTTCATACTGGTACATCGATACATTTGGACTTCTCAAATCCCCCACAGTAAAATAGGTTCTCCTACTCTTATGTCTGTAAATCATTGAACAAACTCTCACGAACTCAATCGAGCTCAGCCTGCAATCAGAGGAAATCAACACAACAATCATTACATTTGCCCATCTAGCCCATGAGCTTGCTATTAAATATGATACGAATGAAACAAGTATCATATAAAAGTATCTGAATTCTATACTTCCCACTCTGGCTAATACAAGCATTGCCAGGGCTTATTTGGTTGATATTATAGAAGCTGTATGTGTTAAGAATAGAAGCATGAAAAACTATGCGAGGAATAACATCAAAAAAGGATTCTGCATCCGAGATAAGGTTATTCCTCTTCAAGTTGCCAGGTAAAACTGGGCACTGATTGAACTAAGATTGTATCGTAAGTACTTCAAAGCCTGCACAATCAATAGGCAGGTTTCTGTTCGGCAAAATGATGTCTGGCGATAAATGCTGTCCTACAACACCGATCAGATCAGAAATAGAGATGAAGTGTAATAACACGACTAAATCGGATAGGAACATATCAATGGCCATGGAGATTCAGATATCCACTCGTCTCATAGTGTTGTAAGAAATGTTTGAATGTCTCAAAACATTATTTTATATTTTCAATCAATAATTTTTTTACAGAAAATCAATTCCGTTAGATGATTATTTTTCGAAAGTATAGATTTACTCATGATATTTTGACGACTCGTTACCTCTTGCATTAAAAACTCGTTTAGTTTTATTTGGCTAATAAGTAATCATAGTGTATTTCATATTTTTTTTCGAAAATCGTAAATTTTTCGAAACTAAGGAGTGAATTTTGAAAATGAAAACAGAACCCGATGCGTTAAAAGCGAGATAAATGCTTCCTTCGCACTAATTTTTCACCCTCAGGTAGATTGATTCCCAGAATTAAAAAGCTGAAGTCTAAGCTAATGACGACAGCAATAAAAAATGTGTTCAAAAAAAGAGGGTAGGTTTATTGAAAGAGGGTGATGGGATCAACGATGATGGAAAATCAAAATAGAAAAAAGAATTTAAAAAGTTTGAAGACTAATATTGGAAAAGCATTGCACATTCACAGAGGAAAAAATAAATTTCTCGATTATTTATTCGAAAACTCAAACAAAGTATCGTTCGAAATCAACCCTTTAGCCATTAAACTATATAGTAAAGCAGTTAACTCAATAATGACAGAAGACTCGGGGGAATAGAATTTAGTTAAAGAGTTAATTTTCGACTGTCTCTTTTGACTGTCATCCACATCCTGTTTCTTCTGGCGTACTCTTCAATTTCTCTTGTCTACTATTAGATACCGAACTCACAGTCGATGACTGCTCTCATTGCCATGAACTTGATATATCACCTAATAACAATTTTCATGAACTTTACAGTGCAAGTTAACAAGTAAGGAAGAAAAATAGAGAAAATAGTAAATATAATCTAAAATTATCTGAAAGGAAAATTTGTACTCGATGTCTTGATAGCTATCGTTCTGATAATTGACATATTTTCGGATTAACATTGGCTTTCGTGGATGCGACTCGTATTTTTCACAAAGATACCTGACCTGACGGAAGCCATATAATACATCGAAATGCACCTCTCACTAAACTTCTATTCAGAGCAGTACTGGACTTTGACTAAAATCTTTCTTTTTAATTTTACGATAGCCCACATTTTATCCATCCTTTTGATTGCCATGTCTAAGATCAATCCGAATTAAAATTGGATGAAAGCTAACAATTTGGATGAGTTATAGTGGTATGAGCAGTATGTATGGTCCTACTACTGGGGATCGACGATTATGCTCACTGTTGGGTTCGGAGACCTCACTCCTACTAACACTGGTTAGGCTCTATGCATAATTTTTATTCAAACTTTCAGCTGCATAGTATTAGCTTACAATATTAATTGTGTCGGAAATATAATATCTCTTATTCGAAGCTCGGATATCTAAAAGAACAGAGATCTAAAAATATTCAAGAGCATAAAAGACAAATAAGGGATTAAAAGTTAGCTTTCAAATCAGATCAACAATTACATTAGGGAGTCCACTGTAATAAAGCTTAACTCTAATATTAAGGCTGAGAAAACGTTTGTTGGATAGTTGCCTGAACCTTTTAAAGTGGCATTATTGAGTCAGTCCAATAAAAAAGTGATTGATAAGCTGATTTTCTTCAAGAATCTTAGTGAAAGCACAATAAGCGCTTTAGCTGTGAAATTGGAGAAAAAACTATGCCATTCCTCCGAAATGATTTATAACAAAGGTGAACAGGCTGAAATCATGATTATGAACCGAGGAGAGTATGGTTTCTGCTACAACCAGCATCAGGCCAAAAACAATGGATACATTGTTCAGCGCTTCCATGTGTAATCAAATCAGCACCAACTCGTATCGATGCGTCCTGTGTTCGGTAAAACTTTAAATTTTGACCTAAAATGCTTAGATTACACTGTTCTGTACAAAATAGGGGTATCATAGCTCTCCTCAGTTCTACAACAAAATCAATATGACTATTAATATTTCTTTACCATTAAGGACAAGGACCACTATTTCACAAACTAGTTTTAAACTACTTTTTGCCCAAATTGTGACAAAGAAAAACATACTCTATTCAATTGTCCCCGTCTACACTATATTCCTCTTAAGCAGCACATTATCAATCGAAATAATAAATTGCCAACAAAACAGGAACGGAGCTTCGCATTCTGGAAATCCAAGAGATACTCTTCTAAAAAATAGAACTGCCTCTCAGGATATAAGACTCGCCAGATTGATAGGAAAAGGAGTAAATAGGCTGAAGTTGACATACTTAACTTTGGTTGTCAGTAGTCTTTGAAGGACTCGGATGGAAATGTGGTTGACTACTTCACTGAGCTATTGTCCCACAAAGAGAGAAAAAATTCGACTCTTTTGAACCAAGCGACCGATAAGATTACAGATAAAATCAGAAAAATAATGAATAATGGCGATAATAATTTGTAAATGTGGGATGCTTGCGATTCGGCAAACAACTATAAGCATTACTTTCCTAGTATGAATCCTGACAGGCTAACTCGCCGACCAATCAATTAGCACCGATAAATTTCACCGTGATCAATGAAATTCAATCTATTTCAGATAATTTAATGGTATAATTTAAAAAGTGACCTGATTTCGGTGCGACAAATATCATATTTCTCTAACTTAAATATCGTCACGATGGGTTGGCATTGTCTTGCAGAGTTGTTCATAAATACATACATATAATCATTGGCAGTCACTAAATCGCATCGTTCATAAATATAGTATAATATAGCATATTCCGATGCGATGCCGTTTGTAAATATATTTTTAACAATAACTATGGCTGATTAAAGTGGAGATATTAAAAATCAACGATGAGCTAAACTTAGCTTTATCTTGAAAGACTTTTCGGGTTATCTCAAGAACCGTTGAGCAAACTTAAGCTCATATGCTTCATTATCTAGAGCAATATCGAATTTCTTAATTAGTAATCCGAGGAAAATCGTCCCTTAGGCTTTTGCAAAATGTTGTCCAGGACAGTTTCTTACTCCGATCGAAAAAGGCATGAACACTCCAGGATATTTCTTCGCAAACATTTTCGTTTTCGAATCCGTGAGCCATCTGTTTGGATCATATTTCAGAGGCTAATCGTGATATTCAGGATCGAGGTGGTTCACTATGTGGCAAGCCATTACCATCGTGTCTTTTTTGAGCTTATATTACTTGCTCAACACCATATCATGCAAAATTATTCTTTAGATGCCCGTTACCACTGGAGGGGCAAGTCGGAAAGTTTCCCAAACACACGATCTAAGAATTTCGAGTTTTTGAAGGGTTTCCTGCTTCTGGAAACACTCTTAGTCGGCAAGTTCTTTTCTGATCTCCAGTTGCCACTGAGGATTTCTCCCCAAGTAGTAACAAGTCATCATCATGAAGTGTCCAGATGTATACACTCCATCGGAAAAAAATGTTATGAATTCATCGATAATCTCATCCTCTGTGAACTCTTCCTAATTGTTGAGGAAAATGTCCCACATATTCTTTTCGACTTCTTTATTAGTAGATTTTTTCCTTAATTGAACCTGCTATCTAACTACCTTCCTGACTGCGTCCCTGGTTTTTTCGATTCTTTTCTCAAGTTGTCTCAAACTTTCGTAGACTTTCATTTTGACCAGTTTCATCCCAAG
>JAOWAT010069894.1:0-11077 GCA_028571025.1 Longipedia americana | reverse complement strand
CCAATAGCTATGACTTTTTGGAGATTTTTTTAAACAAACCTGATTTTTTTGCCCCAATTCATCTTTTAAAAGTGATTACAGACCCGCCCTGGAGAATTTTTGAAAATATTCCCACCCCTAATTATACTGATGTCCTCTCCAAGTCCTGGGGGAGGCGTCCCAAATGTGAGTAGTTTATATTAATACTTAAATAGAAATTGGAATCTTTGGGAGGCCTCCTCAGATCTTGGAGGGGACATAATTATTTGAATTGTTACAGCTCATTTTACTTATACTTTGATGTCCAAGAGACAAAAAACAAATTTATAATCATCTCCCAGGCCTGTGGGAGGTCCCCAAACATACCAATCTCGCTATATAATAGTAATATTGAGGAGGCCTTCCCCCCCCCAGGGCTTGGAGCGGGGTATAATTTTGTTTCTTTGCAATTTTCTCAGTCATATTACCTCTACTATGATGTCCAGGAGAAAAAATTGGGTTATCTTAATGTTTTGATTAATAAAACTGACTCCCACTTTTTCATTGTAGTAATTTACTTAATAGGGCTTCTTTGTGAGACGCACCCTTTAGCACAAAATAGATGCGTCCCAGAAAAAAAGTTTGAAAGTAAAAGTTTGATTATTTGTCATTATCTTTAACTTATATTTATGTCATATTTTAGATTTATTTGTCAAAATTTTGTCTTTTACTTCATACGGCAAAAAAATTTGGCGCGTTAAGGGGATAAAACATATGGACTTCCTTAAGAGATCAAACGTAGGGACTTTGCCTAGTAAAATTGCTTAAAATTTCTAGGAGAGCAAAATTTCTTGAAGTTTTTATGTGTGTATGAGTAAATCAAATCTTGAAAATATGGCTCATTGGAAGGTTTCTGGATTGCTGTGATATATGTGATATATTTTTTTTTTGTTTTTTTTTGTTTTTTTTTTAATTGAATCCCTTGCTGAACATTAGTTTTACCTTTCGAAAAGACGAAAAGAGTTCCTCTGGTATCATAAGAAGTTGCAGAGAACGGATCTAAGTCAGTATCAACAGTTATATTTTCAGTTCGCCAACTAATTCCATTGAACACATAAGCAGTGGGTATTCTTGGATCAGATGCGCATGATCCTCCTCCAACGATCATTGGATCACCATTTGGCGTTGGAACCATTTGGGCATGCATTTTTCCTCCAGGTGGCATAGATGGAAGCGGACCCCATTTTCCAGAAATAACGTTTTTCTCTAAAATTATTTCATAAATGAGTTTCTCAGATGGACACTTACATCATAACGAATGTAAAGTTCATTTGAATGACAATGAAACTATATTATTCTATACCCCTGATGAGGGCAGGCATGGAAAAATTTTGACAGAGGGTCTACAATTTTTCCATGCCAAAGTTGCTCCATACAAAAAATTACTTCAATATTCATTAATTCTAAACGAATTTTATTAGTAATTTTCAGGATTTTTTTGTTACCTACACGTCCAATTATAGTCGACTTTGTTAAGTCGGAAATTTTGAACAAGTGATTAAAAGATTCGATAAGAAATTCACTTCATTAAAAGGAGCCTTATTAAGTGAAAGAAATCCTGTACTGAAGTAAAATTTAACAGGGGCACCCTAAATAAAAACATGGACGAATCAGGATCAGGTTTTTACAAAACGTACCGATGAGATGGGTCAAAAAATTTCAAATTTCTGTAGAAAAGTTTATTTTCCAAAATTTATTCAATTCTAAGCATTTTGAAAAAATGAAAATTCCCCCCACAGGGGTAACCCGCAGACCAGTGGGGGCCGCGGGTCAAAAAATTTAAAAAATTCTATGAAAAGTTGATTTTTCCAAAAATTGGAAAATTTGGAGCATTTTTCAAAATTTTTGAGAAATGCCCCCCCCCCTCCTGAGTTGACCCGCGAGACCTGCGGGTCACAGGAAAATATTCTAAATTTGCTAAGAAACCTACATACAAAAATTCAGAATTGACAAAGTTATTAAACATTCTTCAACTTTGGAGGAGGTGGAGAAGAAGAAGAAAAAGACAGTCTCCGACGAAGCTTCGCCTCGTAAAAAATTATAAATATATATAATTGACACTCAGTATTAGGTTAAAATATATCAAATAAGACAACACTCCTAGCAATTGGAAGCAAAATATTATTTAGTTTCATCCCTACTGAAAGGATTATGAAACCCACATTATACATACTTGTATGGTTCAATCTTAACATATACACCGTATCTGAAGCTGTTCTTTCATCATTACTAACTGTTTTAACTCCTCCGGCGACAACGACACCACCATCATAATTGAGAATTGAATGACCTCCTTTTTCCATGGGCATAACTGGGATTCGAAATATGAGCCATTCCTTGCTGCCATTTGGACATGGAATGGAGACTACTTCAATTTCAGTTATGACCTTCAGTCCAAATGCGGTGTCATATCCACCAGATATTAAGATTCGGGTTGGGTCACAGATATCTGTGAAAAGAATTGAAAGAAAATATGAAGCCCTACACTACTCCATACCAACGACATTGGCCTGATGTCAATTCAATCAAAGTCTTTCACCTTTAATCTCTATTTTTTATGTTGAATACTAAGGAGACTTTCAGAAATAAATGATTTTCTAGTTAAAAGAGATGTAAGTATAATGAGAATATAATTATTTTTGTTCAAGCATAAAAGGAAAAAATTTCCATGAGAGCTCACACAAGAATAGGAAATACTAGATGAATCTCGGACCCATCCAATTTTATCATCAATTTGGAGTTCTCCTGAAGCCTGTTAGAAGTATTTAAAAGACTACGTACGATCAATTGAATTCTTGAATGATGTGAAAGGAGAAGTAGCATTGCTGATTGTAGTTGTCCTTTTAAATGGAAAAGAATCTGAAACAGAAGCCAATCCAAAGTACATTAAAATTGGTTAAAATTTCATCTAGCCAAATCATTAACAACATTGTTCTTCTCAGAATTAAAGTCCATTGTAGTAGGGTGGGTCATCCCAAAAAATATTGAGAATGAGGCCCGGGCGTGACTTTAAAAATTCCTCTTGCCTGAATGACTCCAAAACTGCCCTTATTTTTCTCAAAAAATGCCCAGAAGGGGTGGCTACCAGCCCCGACATTTTACAAAATAAATCCCCGACTAATTTAACTAATCTATTTTTTTTTAACAGTGGAAAGGAAATTCATAACAATGTTTGTCGGAATTGTAAGCAGAAAAATCCGGGAAAGTGTAAAATTAAACAAAATTTAAGAGCCAAGTAGCCACCTGAAAGAGGTATAAAATGAAAAAAGTAAGGACATTTTTGGCACCAATGTAAATAAAGAGATCTTTAATTTGATCAATGTCTCAACCTAATTGTGGGCACCATGGTTCCCCCTAATTGTAGACCAAAAATTCAAAGCAGAAAATGAAAAGGATCCTCATAAACATATTCCATTGAGAGTCCACTGTGGACACTTGGTCATGTGTAAGAAAAATTAGGAGGTGACATTCCAAAAATGATAAATCAGCCGTCTTGATTTTCCTGAGCAGATTTTCTTTAATTTATTTAAATCTTTACTTCATATGACTGATTAAGTCTTATTTCAGAAGCATCATTATTTACTTTATATACTTACTGACTTTATTTGAGCCATTTTGGACATTAATAATGGATTTAGTCAATAGAGAGATTTCTCTTGTGTAATTAAAATTATTGGAATGCTTATGGAAAAATCCTTCCTTTCTCATAAGTTTATTAGTTAAAACAATGCATCCACTCAGCATATAGACCATGAAGATTATCATGATAATAATAACACTTAAAAAGAAAATTCCTATCAGAAGAGTAATGATGTTTTCATATTTACTTGTTTCCTTCCTCCTTACATTTTGGATCCACCAGTCAATGACATTTATCAAAGTGACTTTTTGCTTAATTTTAAACCATGTGTTGGTTGTGTCGGTAGAATTTCTTTGGTCAGAAAGTGATACAACTTCTATTTCTTCAGTTTCATTAGGTATATTTCTGCTTGATCTGTTTATAATTCTCCACTTCTTAGTGCTTTTAGAGGGATATTGTATACCATTGTTCACTTCTTCTCTTGATGAAAAAGATCTAATAGAACTCATGGAATCTATTTTTGCTGCAGACATCACTGTAGCTGCACTAAGACAGCTTTTTGATGTGTTTCTAGACAAATACATCCACCTTTTAAAGTATTTTGAAACAATTTTATATTTGCTTGTGTTGTTGTAGGTCATTTCTTCATTTAATGATATGGATCTAAAAGAATTCATGGAGCCAGACATATTTGAAATTGTACTCTCAGAGTATGAGAACACACTACTATTGACTTGCTCTGTTGATGATAAAGATCTCACAGAACTTACAGATTCAATTCTTGTTGGTGACATATCTTCAACCTTGTTGGATCTAATCTTCCATTTATTGATGTACATCTTGCTCAAGATTATTTTTATGAATGTCTTATCTTTTTGACATTTGGATACATTTTCAGATTTATCAAGACTCTGACAGTGAAAAGGTATTCTTACCACCAATTTTCTTAAGACATTGTAGATTTTCTTTTTACAAAAATTGCTGAAAAACAATCCAAATGAAATTGCTAACATGATAGTTCTATATGATACAGACATTGCAGAAACTTGATCTTGTGTTACATTCAACAGAAGAACATTTGAATGTTGGAGAAACAGCATGGTCATCATGAAGTATGCAGCTGTCTTATGTATGCTTTTATGAACTTTGCCTTTTTTGTAGGTAAAATATATATTGTATCGATCATAAATAAATTTCACAATCATGTAGGAAAACCCAATTGGAGCAATTAAAGGGCAAATTAAGCCATAGGTGCTCACTATAGTAAGTATAAGACAAGTATCTGAATAATTGGCTGCATAATCAAATTCAGATACAGTTTTGCTTTTTATTTTACCCATCTCTGCAGTACATTTTGTCTTTGATAATTTAAATGCAAACTTTAAGATTTCAGAAATTCTCAGTTGACTCAGTGCTATACCCCCTAATGCTGCACTCATTACATGATTTGTAAAATATGCAGCATTTTTAGGCAGAAAAATACACTTGCTAAAAAATGTGCCCTGTTCAGATCCTGTATTTAGTTTTGAATCAAATATTCCTTTCACAGTGGTTCTGCCTATGGATGGTAAAACCAATACCAAAATTAGGTTGTGGATGAATTTTTTTCTCATCAACCATTTTGAAGTTTTGGTAGCATTGGTCTTATTTGTTAATTTATTAGTTAAATCAATCAAAAGATTTGAAAACAATGTTGTAATTGTGGTAATCATTGTTGGAATAATGCTCTTTAATGTACTGGGAAACATTGTCAATTCCTCATTATAGTTCCAAATATCTTGTATCTGAGAAACAATATGTGTTGGTGTAGTCATGAGAGACATCATTATTACAACTAATATGTTTATAACAAAGGACCTCAAAAGAGATGTTGACAAATTCATTTCTGAAATCTTTTGCTTTATATCTTTTTTCATAGGAGACACAACTATACTCCAAGGTTTGGAATCAAAACTAATTGCTTGGCTCAATTTATTTCTTGTTGATTCAGAAATATTTGAAACATTTATCAAACCAATACCTTTATTTGACAGTGATGTGTTACATGCCACAATTCTTATTTTCATCTTAAATTGCTTTTCCTGTTCTGTGTAGTACTGTTCCCCATCAACTATCTTTTTGCTGATACAACAAAAAGGTTTCAAAATTGTTCCAAATATGTAGGGGAAAATTGTTATTGGTTTTGTATTTTGTTTGTTGAATTTTTGACAGTAGATTTTGGCTGACTCAATTTTGTCCAGATCTTCTATCATCTCTTCATATTTTGAATTGCTAATCATGATTTCAATATCCTCAACTATTATGTTTGATTGGATATTTTTAAGATGATCTGTAATACTTGAATTATTACAGTGCTCCCTTGGAATTAAACACAGCAGAAGTTCCTTTGATGCTTGCACTTCATCAACTTCATGCTTATTTAAGACTGATAGCTGAAAATGAAACATTAATATTATCCCCACAATCAGCAGGGTTATAGAGCAAATAACATGAAACCATAAATATGAAGAATCTGTGTTTGATACATGTGACATGGTGTGGTGAAATCCAATTTCCTCTGTCCCATAATGACCACTCAAATTTACAGGCAGTATCATTCCTAAGCAAAGAACTGTTTTGACTCCCACATAGATAAGCAAACAGAATTGAAACTCCAGGTAGTAGACAGAATCAATGCCACAATTCTCTGAATATTCCTTTTTGCTCAGAGTAAGTTTCCTCCTTAAGATTTGAAATTTTGTCATGCCTGCTTTATGCATCTGTTCCTCAAAAATCTTTTCACATCTTGATCCAAAGAATAGGTCATTCCACTTTGGTTCACATCCATATTTATAGTGCTTTGAGGATAACAAAGTGTCAGTGATTACAGCTGACTTTTTAAGTATAATATATATACCAAAATAGAATAGACAGCAACAGATATTGATACCAAGATTTTCTGGTATTCCTTCAAACCCAGATAAGAAATCAAAGTAGTCCACTGAATCATCATCAGAAATCAAATAGTTGCACTGATTTGTTTGTCCAATAGCAGTTGTTCCAGAATAAGTTATAGGTGTTAAATACTTATTTTTATCAAAGGTACTATACATTGTTTACCCACTGCTGGGATATATTGATTATTATGTTCTTTTGCTATCTTCTCTTATCAATCCACTCAATAAAGAAACCTCTGTCTACCCTGCCTCTGATGGCCAATTCAGTCCAATAACAGTGGATCTAAAAAAAATTAGCTCGAAACAAGAATCAGACCTTTTTGAAGATGTTTGATTGTAAAAATATTAGACCTCCCGAAATATATTTTTAGATAGTTTTGAATAAGTTACTCCTATTTATCTGAACCAAACGAAAAAGATTCTAATTTTACACTGACCATGTTCATAATTTGAAACTTGACTTAGATTATGCAAATAATGAGAAAAGATCTTCAAAGTGACATAATTGGGAAAATAACCATGTTTTTTATTTTTTATTAAATTAAATCTTGGGCATTTCATAAGAAAAACAACAGGAAAGATCTTTACAAAATTTACACTTGTTATTGAGACTTTTTGGAAATCGGCTTTGGGGAGATACAATCACATAATATGGATAAGAAGTCAAATAGCGCAATTCAATTTTGAATTTTTATAAGTAAAAAAATTTGATTCAATCTTAAAATTCTTTTATCCAAAATTTTACTTTTCTAGCCCTATCGGTACATATCTGAAGATGAAAATTTCCCAAATCATGCTGTGTGGGGTTAATCTGTTAGGTTTTGGCATCCTGATTCCAAAACTACCATTCTTTTGAGCAAATTTTGAATTTTAGACCATGCAACCAGCTTTTTAAATCTCTTAACATGTTTAGAATTTTAATTCACAGCACAGAGGTAGTATCAATGATTCCTACCTAAATCTGTGATATTTTGTATTTGATATTGAAAATATTAGATAGTTTCTTATACGTATGTTACATAAATATGATATTTCACCCAAATCATTCAAAATTTTCCAAATTAAACCTGGTTTTTCCAAAAACTTCCTCTTTTCAAATGAAAAAATCCTCTACACTGTTTTAAAACATTATGCTGTATTGGCTTGGCCGCCAATTTTATATACTTTTATTTATCATACAGCAAGGAAATGTGGCTTTAGTAAACGCAAAACTACTTAAAGCTATTATTTTTGGCTTTAGTCAGTTCAAACTCAAAAATATGAGTCTATCTTACTTCAAGCAAATAATTTTTGCGTTTACAGATAAAATGCAATATTTTGCGTTTTGAGAATAAAGCAATAAATTGTGCACTGAAAATGAATTCAATTTTTTCTGTAGTTTGTCACCTTTCTATTGTTGTAAAGAGCTTCTTATGTAGGAAATTAAAAAAATCATGTTCTGTAGATAGCTATCTGAGGATAATATAAAGTCAATTGCTTTAAATACAAGAAATGTAAAAAAATCAAGAAACAGTGATATAGTTTTACTTTTTAAAGTAAACTCAATTCTCGTAGAAAACTCAATTAATGGCTTGTAGGGAACCAAACGCAAAGATACTTGGCTTTTTGATCCAATTAAATTCAATTATTGCGTTTGGTAACTTATCTAAAATAGGCTGTCTCAAACGCATCTATTATTAGCATGTCTAATGCTCAAGCTATTAATTGCTTGAGCCAGTGCAATTTTTTCAAACAGTGTAAAACCGGCCAAAAATCCTCCACTTTCAAACGCTGGTTGCAAGGTCTAAAATTCAAAAATTATTCAAAATAAGGATATTTTTGGAATCAGGAAGTCAAAACCTAAGAGATTAAACCCACACGGCGTGATTTGGAGGTTTTGTGTTACACCTTACTAACAAGAATCTCCCCCAAAAGAATTCAACAAAATCCGTACTCATTTTGTTTTTAAAGATACAGATTTTATTTTCAAAATATAAAAAAAAACTTACGAATACAAAAAATTTTAGGCAGCTGAATGAATGTTTTTGAAATTGATTTTTAAGAACTTGCCAATAAAGACAAACTTTTGCTAAATTCTGTCTGATTTTCCAGAAACTCAGCAAAACTTCCCAAGAGCTCTATTCTAAAAATGGAAAAACTAAAAAATATAAAAATTTTGAACATCTAATGCACTAAATAACGTGAAAAAAGCCTGCAGGTAACCCTGACTTCTTTCATTGATTTGGATAAACATTTATTTAATAGAAACCTCATTGTGAAACAGGTTTTATGAAAATTGGGGTTTCTTGCCCACAAATGAAAAGAAATTTTTGACATTCTACAACGTGAAAGAATATAAAGATGAGTTTAATATTTATTCATTCAAATGAGCTTTTCCACATTTTCAATCAATATTTCGATCAATGTTTCGTTGCATGAGGATTTAGAAGGTATCTTTACTCTTACAATCTTTTATATTTCGGTTTTTTAGGGGTCAAAATTTGATTTCATGTGCTAAAACAACTGCAATCACAAGTATGTTCATATTAATAAGAACTTTGAGGCCACTGTAACATTTTTCCATTCAAAAATTACACTTTTTTTAATTGTATGTTGAAGATAAGTAAAAATGAGAATCTCTGAACATCAGATTTTTCATGAATATTATGCTTTTTATTGATAAATCTTGACTTTAAATTCTTTGGAGTGTAACATTTTTCCAGTTTCAGAGTGTTACACTTTCTCTTCTCTTCTTTTATGTTTCTGGTCAACACATGTCATAAGGCAGCATAGCAGTCTTGGCTGCTTTGGCTGTGCTTCTAATCTACTCAACTGAATTATACCAAAGCACAATGGGAAATAGCTATATCTTCTGTCTCATAACCAAGCTTTCATCCACTACTAAATTAAGTTAGGGGACAAAAATATGCCAATGACACATTGTACAATTGGAACAGACAGATTATTGTTTTGAATGGAAAAATGTTACACTGGCCTCAAGTTAATTATTAGAGAGAATATGCTTGTGAATGATCTTCATCTAGAGTTGGAAATTTTTTGTTAAACCTTTATCTTTTTACTTTTTTACCTGAAAAATTATTATTTATTCATCTCCTTAATCTTTTGGGGAGAAAAGTAGTTAATTAATTTCCATTCTCGAAAATCCTGGATCGCTGCTCATTTTAAAGATTTTTTCATGCTGATTCCAAAAATGGTGTTATTTTTTTCCATCTCACTTTATGCAGGTACCATGCAACAAGCTTGACATTTACTTCATAAATGGGACCTAATTAAGTGAAAATAATCCTGTACTGAAGTAAAATTCAAGGGCTCGTTGCATAGTACTTGCATGAAGTGAGTTCTAGAAAATTTGGGAGTGTAACAAGTGGGGGAATTACTTTAAGAATTGTCATTGGTGAATCAATTGCGTGTTTCCTTAATCTTGTAGTAAACTCGAATTTCCTTGAAGTTTTGGCCAAATTGTCCCTCACACTCAACCCTAATGGTCCTGTTACATGTAATTTTTAAAAAGAGCAATTATTGCTATTGCTCTGCAATATTAATTATTGCTATACAAAAGTAATATTGCTTTTCATGAGCAACATTGCTTTTCTTGAGAAATATTGCTTTTATTACATAAGAGAAACACAATACCCTCTAATGGTCCTTCGAATTTGATTTCTCTCTAAAATGCATATTTATATTTTTTGCCTAAAAGATCATTCTTTAATTGTGGCATTGGTGGTATAAAGTTAGAAAGAACAAGTTAAAATCCTTGTTAATAAGAATCCATCTTTAGGAAAGGTTCTGATAATTTAATTGGAAATTTTCCATAAAAAGAAGCCGAAAAAGTGAATTTTGAGCTAACTTTAGAGAGCAATTGTGAGCCAGTGAAGACTTCTTTGGAATTCTTTTGGACAATTGTGGTCGTGACAAACAAATATGAAAAAGCCATGTCAGGAAATTGTATTTTTTTTCAAGTTGCTAAATGTGTTCAAATAGCACTACTTATTATTGAGATATAAATTGAATTTTCGCGAAAATGGGGAGAATCAATCATTGACAAATTGTTGAATTCCAGTTGAATTCGATTGCCCTCTCCTCGATGATAATTGTTACCATTGGATAGAACTAAAAGATAACTCCTCTTTTCAAGGATTCCACAGTGGTCTAGGGGTAGCATTCTGAACAAGTGCTAACATGACGTGGGTTCGAATCCCCCCTCTGGAATACATTTTTATTGCTTTTTATTCTAGTTAAAATTAGGACCTCGGAATCTATTGTGAGGTCTATGGGTAAAATGTAAAAATAAACAAATTTCATGATCCTTTTTTTGGTATGATGATTCTTAATACACCCAGATTTGAAATCAGCATTAAAAAATCTTGAAAATGAGCTGGGGGCCAGAATTTTTGGACATTTTTTTCTTGTGTAACAGCCTACTTATATTTGTGTCATTACACTCTTTTTATAAGCATCTGATCTATAACACATCGTGCTAAACAATAATAACATATTTTGGGATAAGCATCCCTTTTGAAAAAATCATTTTTCACTTTTTCTA
>JAOWAT010069783.1:0-11080 GCA_028571025.1 Longipedia americana | reverse complement strand
TTATATGGGAATTTAAATTTTTGTTAAATTTTGGCTCCAAAAGCTTATGGGGGGCAACTGGTGGTATATAAATGATTTATTCATTATAATTTTTGTGTTTAATTGCATAATTTCCCAGAAAAATGAAAAATGAGTTTTGTCACGACTAGATGAACTTCACTGTATCTTTAGCCAATAACGCGATCTGAGGCCTCAAAGTTTAATACTATATGGCTGGTTTCATGTACAGTGAAAGACATCGAAAGATTCATTGGCATATCAATTAAATGGGGAGATGTTTTTGAGGAATTCTAAAAACAGATTTTCTTCAAATTTTCCGGGTATGTTTTTTTATCACCTTATGTCCCCCATTTGAATTTCAGGAAAAATTTACTTCATAAAGAAAACAATTTTACTTCATAAAAATTTGAAAATTTAGATTTGTTTACATTTTTGACCCGTATGAAGTAAAACATTTTTCTATATGAAATAAAATGTTTCTGAAATTCAAATGGGGGACAAAGGGTGTTGAAAAAAACCATACCCTGAAAATTTTGGAAAGAAAACCTATTTCTAGAATTCCTCAAAAAATGACTTCCCCTGTACGGAATGTATCGATGTCTTTCATTGTATTTTAGTCACATATTGATTTCCAGGCATTGTCCAAGAAGTCGATGAGACCGTCAAAGAACCCCCTGAAGAAGACATTGAGATCGAGCCAGCGACCCTCTCAAAACTGGAAACCGAAGGCGAAGACGCCGTTTTAAGCACCTCCGAACTGATGCAACTCCAGAAGCAATTGGCCAATGAGCAGAACGCTTTGATCGCCGAGAGGGGCAAACAGGAACGCCTGGCCAGTTCCATCACCGATCAGATGTACGCAGATTGCCAGGAGTTGCTACAGTTGTTCGGGGTGCCGTGGATTGTGGCGCCGGGGGAGGCTGAAGCACAGTGCGCGTTTCTCGATATGAATGGATTGACAAACGGTGAGAAAATCAGAGTAGAAATATATAAAGCTTCGGTTTTTCAACAGGGGAATCAAATCTTAGGATTATGCACAAAATGAGCTTTGAGATTTTTCAAAGTCTGAAATAACTATAAAAATAAACGGTCCCAGTTGCAGTCTGTTCAGCAAATAAATTTTTGGGAATTTTTTTTTTTGAAGTCAATCATTCTAATAAGCCAGAGATTGTGTCAATTTGAGTTAAATTTTTCGCAAATACCATGCATGATTGTGAAAAAAAACGATAATTTTTCATGAATTTTTTCCCCATTTTCCAGGTACGATAACGGACGATTCCGACGTATGGGTGTTTGGCGGTCAGCGCGTTTACAAGAACTTCTTCAACCAAGAGAAGCATTGCGAATATTTCAGCTCTGCCGATGTGGCCAATCATTTCGGGTTGAGTCGAGAGAAGATGATATTGGTCGCTTTGTTGACAGGCCAGGATTTTTTATTGGCGAAAACTTTTACTTTAAAACTTGGTATCAAAGTTCTCAAAAAGTGAAGGAAAATCGAAAAAGCATGTAATGAAAGATTTTTAGACGTTTTAAAGTTAATTTTTCATCTCTAAAATCTTAAAACATTTTCATTGGTGTAATTTGTGTAAAGCCAATTAACTCTTGAAAGAATTTGGAGATTACACATTTTTTGACATGTTCTGACAATTTGCCACAGAAATTGAATTTTTATAATGTTTATTAGAAACTGAGAAAATTTAAAATTTGTACGAACTGAGGAAAATTTTCGCCAAAATTGCGAAATTTCCCAAAACAGGCCATTTCTTATACGAAAATTTCACACCATTTTATGAGAATAAGAATGCAAATAAAAATCCTTGCAGGCAGCGATTACACGGACGGGATTGAATCGGTGGGTCCGGTCACTGCCATGGAGATATTGGCGGAATTCAAAGGGACTCCTGGGGATGGAATGGGGCCGTTGGTGCAGTTCAGGGCCTGGTGGGACCAGTACCACAAGGACTTGGCTATGCCGCCAGGGTCCAAGGTCAAAGAAAAGTTGAGGAAATTGGCACTCTATAAAAGTAAGTTTGTTTCGATAAGTCTATAAATTATAGACTCTGAATGTTCAACATTCTGAAGTTTTGAATGCATAATTCAGAGGTCTTGCAATATACTAGTTCCCATCATATCGTTTTGTTAGGCCATGATGTTGATTTGAAATGCAACTAGTTGCATGACTGCGCAACTAGTTGCGTCAACGTTTTTATTAGGCCATGATGTTGATTTGAAATGCAACTAGTTGCATGACTGTGCAACTAGTTGCGTCAACTTTTTTATTAATAAAAAGTTGCACTGTGCATGCTGTGTTTTCACGGATTTTGAAAGAGTTGCGCTGAAGAGCAACTTTTTATTAATACAAAAAGTTGACGCAACTAGTTGCATTTCAAATCAACATCATGGCCTAACGTACTATCTGAACATGAACATTCTTTTTTCCATGGAATCTAGGGAACAAAAGTTTTCCTTTGTTCTGTTGCATAATTCAGACTTGATTATACAATTTCTAAAGTTTTCTCTAGTTATTTGCAAAAGTAATTTACAACTTTGTTGTTCATACATTTTATTTTCATATCAGGTAATATATAAGGATTAAAGTAATAAATTAGAGTTATAAATACTGAAATTAAGATTGGTCCTTTTATGCTGATCCGAGATTGTACATAATTAACCCATCCATCTTATTGGATTTAGAAACCTTGCAAAACCCATGATCGGTCTCATGACATTTCCCGCAATATGCATCATTTGCATCATAGGTTCATGATGCTGCATCACATCAT
This sequence comes from Longipedia americana, assembly GCA_028571025.1. Taxonomy (NCBI): domain Eukaryota; kingdom Metazoa; phylum Arthropoda; class Copepoda; order Polyarthra; family Longipediidae; genus Longipedia; species Longipedia americana. The sequence goes on along the minus strand of JAOWAT010069783.1, from coordinate 8,297 downwards.
TCGAGGAAGCTTGATTGTGCATCATCATCATATGATGCATATGCATCGGATCTTGTGATATATCCGGGTGGTGCATTCCGTGATGCAACATGGCATCATGTGGATGATGATGCATCATAGCATCATGTGGATGAATATCGTTATTGTCCATGAACATCATCATTGGGTGGTGATGCAATGGGGGTGATGCATCATCCGATATATCACACATATGTGAAGGATAGTATTCCTCGGGTAGTTCTGAAATAGAGGTAAGGAGAATATAAGGAGAATATGAATTCTGTTGGAGTAATGGAAAAGATAGAATTTAATATCATTTTTCACCCGATTGATTAAAAACAGTTATGTAAGTACAGCCAAAAGTACACTGTTGTAAAACTATTCAAGGGCCCTTGCAAATATTTGCGAGGGCAATGGACACCCAAAGTTAAAGAACCGTTTTCTCATTCTATTACAAAATTTCAGTTACTCATTGCAAAAGCTTTATAATTACAAACATAATGATTACAAATGTTCCAATTACTCATTTAACACAAATGTTTAAACAACAGTGTAAACTTGATTAAGGTACATTTAGTTTCCCCAAAAGTTATTTCACTCGAGCAAAACCTGGCCCCAAAAAACAGGATTTATAATTAGGTCATGCGAACTGTCTTGAAAACCAAAAACAGATTAGTGAAATATTTTACTCACCACACAATCCTTGATATTTTGCTGAAGGCCTTAAATTATCTCTTTGCTGGCATTTTTGTTCATTCCTTTTGGATTTTTCATACATTGCGCCTCCAACAAGATTTCCCCTAGGAGTAAAAGAGAAAGAAAAAGTATAACGAAATTAAATGAAAAATAGAAAACTAAAACAAAGCAAAAATGAAGAATAAGATAAAAGTTAATGGTTAATTGGCTAATACTACTCCGTCCCGGCGAAATTAGCCGGACAGAGAGACCATCAAAATACTAACTTTGATCCCCAATTTTCTCTTAGATTAAGAGAGGTTTCAATTAAAAAATGAGTGTTTCAAAAAGTAGAGACTCTCAGGTTTTTGGAATACTCTTCACTTTGCATTAACTATCATTATAAGTGAGAAAAGCCAAAATTAGAATGGGTGGTTTTGACGAATTTTGCTTCCGGCTAATTTCGTCGGGACGGAGTAGTATGTCTAAAAATTTGTTTTCCAAAAAGACTTCCAAATGTATTTTTGAGAACATTTTGGTAAATTTTCTCACATGATTTCTCCATCAGCAATATTCAAAACCAAAATTTTTCAAAAAAAAATGTTATAAGGTATTCGGAAAGATTGAGTTTTTGCCGATTTTTCAACTAAGTTACTGTCCAAATTTTTTCAAAGAAAATTCCTCTCACTGACTAAAATTGAAAGTATCAAACGTGTTTGTGACGTTAGAGGAGGGTGTTTCGCCAAAAATGTAATTACTTAACTTTTACCAAAAGACCAAATTTTTCAACAGATTTTGGGCCACTGAATCCAATATCAATATTTTTAGAGTCCTGTTTATTATTGCTGATAACCCACTGAGTTATTGAAGTGATTTTTCAAACCTTGTATAACCTTTCAAAACTAACTTGATTTGGACCAGAAATAAATTTAAAAACTTTTCCACAAACCCAAATCCTGGGCGCTGCTGGGCGAAAGGAATTTTACCCATTTTTTGGTATTTAAATAATTTTTTTTGCTGTCATAGTAAGTGCCACAAAAAAATCATAAAACAAAAAATATGGGAAATCACAAAGGATTTTTTTTATTTCATTTATCAATCCATATCATGCCCCATTTTTCAGTCTTGATGAGTTTTAAATTACGCATTTTTCTGCCCAAAATTTTGATTTACACGGTGTTTTCAAAATTTTTCAAATTTTTCTGTAGGATTCTTCTTTTAGTGGCAAAAGATGTGATGTAAGCTAAAAAAATTATTTCAAAATCTTACACGGGCTTTAGAACCTCCATATTAGGATGATAGAACACTGAATTTGGACCAAAAATATTATTTAAGATGGCCCTACCTTCATTTTTAATACCTCATTTTTTTTTAATTCTAATCTCATTCAAATAACATGTTTTTTCATACTTTATTAAGTTTAATATACAGTTCATATTTAAATAGCAAACCTGATGCAGTCCCATTTCAAAAGGGACGAAATATATTATGCTACTGATGCATGGATATTGAACAATGTAACACCTGAATCCTCAAGAAAATAAAAGTTGAGATGCACCTAAATTAATAATCTCTTCATTCCTCAAAATTAGATTAGGGAATTCATGCATTTTTAAAATTTTGAATATGTGAGAGAGGAAGTTTTGTTGAATAAGAACAAAAATAGAGCAGAAAAATCACAGGAAAGCATGTAAGCAGCTTTTATATTAAAAGCGTGGAAGGCCATCTAAAAGTGACTTTTTTGAAAATCTGAAACCAGGTTTGGATTCTGTATAACTCAAAATTTATCAGGAAAGTTGGTCCTCTTTTAATTCTGGGACCCCATGAAACACCCTTGTTAGAGATTCATCTTTCTAAAACCATAAAGAAATAATTTTGCTTTTTGTTATTCTCAAGGTTAAAAATGTCAACTTCAGTTAATTTAATTCTTCTCAAGTTATTATTAGATTAACCCTCCTAATACTAGACGTTTTTGGTTATAGAGATACGGGGGAAGGGCATCAGATGCCTGAAGACTCTTATTTTGTCCAGAATGACAGTTTGACACCTCCAAACCCCCAACTTTTGTACATATTTGATAGCACTGGCTATTTGAGGTCACTTGTAGGCCATCATCACCATTTTTTGATGTTCTCCAGCTTAGTGGTAGCTTAATTGCCGACATAGGTTGGGGTAGCAGGTGAAAATGGGACAAAAATTTTTATGTCAAATTTTTTAAATCCATTTGCATACAAATTTTGTATTGGTCAAGAAACTTTTTTAACTGTATCACATTTGATTTTTTGATAAAAAAAAACATTTCAGAGTTTGAGCTTGTTGAAGTTGAAAAGCAAGGTCCCGGAAAACATTTTTGACTAGTTTCACTAAAAACGTTACGGACACAAATTTTGACATTTTGAGAAAATTCTTTTTTGTCAGACTTTCTAAAACATACGGCTAGGGTTTTCCAACATTTTGTGGAAATTTTTTTTTGAGCTAGAATAGCTAAAAGTAAAAATTTCTAGTGTCAGGATTAGAAGTGACAAGACACCACCTTTTTACGAGGCGAAGCCTCGTCTTAGACTGCCTTTTTTCTTCTCCTTCTCCTTCTCCTTCTTTTCCTTCCAGGACAAACTTAAAAAGTCATAAATCATCATAACTCGGCCATTTCTAAACGAAATTTGATGAAATTTTCAGAGATCAATTAGAATAACAAAACTCAACTTTTAGCATATTTTCAAATGTGTATGCTACACAAATTTTCAGGATCAGAAAATTGCTCATAATTCAGTCATTTCTCAACGATTTTAATGAAAATTTCAGGGATCACTTATAATAACAAGACTCAACTTTTAACAAATTTTCAGATGTGTACAATGCTGTTCATAATGAATGCCTGGGAATGGAAGAAGGCAAAATTGGAAAATTTTACTTCTATAGATTTTTCAAAATTTTACTCACATTCATTTCAGACCTAGGGGCACCCCCCCCCATGACCATCAGATGTCATTTTGGATGATTTTACTTTTTTCCATATTATTCTCCCTGTAAAAGTGCAATCAAAATGTAAACACAATAATTCTTGTTTAATTCTTGATTGTACTTTTACAGGGAGAATAATATGGAAAAAAGTAAAATCATCCAAAATGGACTAGTTTTTGATGAAATTTAATATTTTTTGCACAAATCATTTTTTTTATTTTTCAAAAAAAAATTTTGAAAAAATTTTTTTGAAATTTTTTTTGCATTTTTCTGAAGGTAAATAAGATTTTACCATGATTTGTGCAAAAAATATTAAATTTTATCAAAAACCAATCCATTTTGGCCCATAAAATGACAATTTAGCCCCTTATTGAGGCAATTTTCATAACTTAAATGTGAAATTTTTTGCTCGGACAAGTTTTCCTAGAAAATTCGCACATATTCCCATTATCCTGGAGGTCATAGGTTTCACACAGCACCATCGCATTTTCGGGTTTATTTTTTTTACTTTTTTCATTTCCGGCAAGGTGTGGTGAAAAACATTGACAAAAATGTGTACTTACTTTTTGTGTAACTCCTTAAGAAATTTCAAAGTTTTAATAATAAATAAAAATCAAGAATTTTGAAAGCAGGCTTTTTGACAATTTTTTTCGCAAAACTAAGAAAAATGGCAATACTGAGAAATAAGAAATTTTTAGGCACTGAAATTTCATCATTTTACCCCTGAAATTGAACAAAAATGGAAATTTATAAGAACAATTTTCCTAAAATGTGTTGATTTTAATGCTAAATTTGTGAAAAACAGAAAAATTCCCAAAACTGAGAAAATTTTTCAAAAACTGAGCTCAAAAAATCCAAAAACTGCGAAATATGAAATTTTCAGGCATTTAATAAATCTAAAAATGTGTCAAAAATAAAGCCTGGAAAAATATGCAATTAAGATTATCATTTCATTGTTCATATCTTTATTTCTTCATTGTATTTCACTGTTTGATTAGTCTCTTGGTAAAATCACCTAAGTAGATAATAGATTTTTGGACATTTCCACATGACGTTTAATTGTATATGTACAGTTGTACACCCATCTTGTGAACAATTACAATAACCAAATAGATATCGAAAATAGCCAAATACAGGGGTCTCTCAATATAACGACACTCTATTTAACGACATCTCTCGATATAACGACCTATTTTTTGCTCAGAAATAGTTTCATTTATTAAATAAACCTTTCGAAATAACGACAATCTTGCATTTAACGACATTTTGCATGGCTTCCAAATATGTCGTAAAATTGAGAGACCCCTATACTTCTGAAAATAAAGACTGTTTCGAAAAAAACAGGATTTTTTGTTTTGTACCATATCTCAGAGGTCCTATGCCATAAAGAAAAATGAAGTCATTCAAATAAAACTTAGAATTTGATATTCCCAATGGCATAAATAGTTTTTCAATTATTTCAATTATTTTTGACACGTTGTTACAATTACAGGCTTTTTTGCCGTTTTGTAGATTATTAAAATATCTAGAAATCTTGTATTTGCGAGTTTTTGCGTTTTTGAAGCTGAGTTTTTGAAAAATTTGGCTGAGTTTTTCAAAATTATAGTCTGAGTTTTTGAAAAATTCTGAGTTTTTCAAAAACTTTCAACAAAAAATGGACTTTTTGGCCTAATTTGGCCCCAATTCTCCCACTTTGGGGTCAAAAACAGCAGTTATGCAAAGTTTATAGAAATAGCCATTTTCTAAAAATCTCTTATTTTTGAGTTTTCCGATTTTTGGATTGAGTTTCTTCAAAATTTGACGCTGAGTTTCTTGATTTTTTGGCAAAAAAAGCCTGGAAAGACATTGTTTCAAAAATTAATTTCCAAATTGAGGACATCTGAAATATTTCACTTTCAAAAAGTAAGTTGATACTTTTGCAACTTCTTTCCTTTTCTGACAGATAAGGAATGAACTGATGAAACCCAAAAAGAGAAAGATTCCTGAATTCCTTGCTTTTATAACAACTTGTGAATAGGCAAAGTTTGAAACAACAATTTGATGCTAGAGGCTCTTTCTGAAAAGGGAGGGAATAACCAAGACTTAATTTGAGTTGCATCACTAGAAAAGCGAAACAAATTTACATTATTCTAATATTTCTCAAAGGAAAATTGCTGGTATTCCGACTTCAAGCACATTAGGAAAGAAAAGTAAAGCTTTACTAAAAATCTTGCTCATCCTTAAAAACCCAGAATTACCCAACATGTATGTGAAATAATAAGGTCCGAGTGACTCATGAACAAATGTGTTTATGGGAATAAAAGTGTTCACGTGAAAATGCACATGTACAGAGATAAGTTTATCAATGTTCTTCCTCTTTCAAAAAGTAAAATGTTCATGCAAAAAAGTGTTCATGTTTGAAAATTTGGAGTCCTAACCTCTTATTTAAAGGGAGGCTGAACTTTTTACACTTTCAAACTGAAAAAATTCTAAATTATCTAAATATAAAAAAAATCGTCAAAAAAATTATTTGCCCCACCCTAGTGGGCACCCACGACAACTTTTCATTTTTGGCCGTGGGTGCCATTTTTGTAACATACCAGAGGAAGGAAGGAAATCAATGTACTGAACATTTTCTGCAAAACTGCACACTTCCTCTGGAATGATACAATAACGGCACCCACGATCATAAATCTTAGAAATTAAAAGTGGTCGTTGGTGCTAATGGGCTGGCGAAAAATAATTTTTTTGACTTATTTCTCATTTTTGAGGCAATTTGGGAATTTTTCAGTTTGAAAGTGAAAAAACTTCAGCCTCCCTTTAAAGTCTAAGTAAAATCAATCTTCTTTTAACATTGAACTTATAAGTTTTTACATTTTAGGTTAGTCTGCCCTTAAAATCTATGTAAATATTAGATTCAGGTTAATTTTGTTGTTAAAATTAAGTAAAATTAATTTCAAAAAACTTTGAACTTAAGAATCTTTAATTTTGGGTGAGTCTGCTTTTAAAATGTAAGCACACACACCATCTGAAGGAGCAAAGTTCATATAGGCACCCACCATCCAAACCAAGATAATTCTGGTTATATTCAAAGTCTGAGGGGTCCAGATCATTCTGGCTTCAAAAAAAGTTCGGTTGGTGAAAATTTGTAGACATTATTTTGAAGATGACCAAAAGAAGTAATTTTCATAAAATACAATGAAATATTGGAAATAACAGCACATCATCACTCTTGAAGGAAGAGTAATTTGATCATTCTTTTGATGAATTTGTTTTAATCAATATAATTGAATTAGGAGGCAGAAAAAGAGAAAGCTGTTCTTTCTTCATAATTTCTCTAAAGTTTCTCTTTCTAGAATAATGTGTTTTTAAATCGATTGACCCTTTTTGTGAACTTTTTGAACTTGTTGTATTTTCCTAAAATTTGCCAGTCTTAACATATTTCCACTTCCTCTGGTTATTTATCAAATTTGATAAATGAAAAAAAGTTCCACCGACCGAAAACATTTCAGGATCCAAATTTAGACTCTATGGAACTTCAATATCATCAGTAACAACTAAATTTTGATTGTGCTTGCATATAACAATTTTGTTGCTTCCAACTTTGATAATCTAATACACTCTTTTTTATAAGAATAAAGTTTATAAGAATATGAGCTTCAGATTTCCGAAAAAAAGAATAAAACTGAGCTTCAAATTGGACAATTTCAAAGCTAAATCTTGGTTATTCCAAGCTAAAACTACATTTTCACGAATTTACTGATAAAACTAATAAAAATTTTTACGCACTTTGTCACCCCCTACTCGAAGCATTCCAATGGCCCGCCCCCTTTTTGATAATTTGATTTGCTCTTATATACCAAAAGATGATGTAAGATCAACTCTGCCATGCAAATTTTCTTCAAATTGATTTAAAACTGATTGAAATTTTGCCTTGCAGGATCAATATCTTTACTCTGAAATGTGTATGCGCTATAGAGCTTTGAGTAGGGGGTGTTGTGCGTGAGAAAATTTTTCCTACTTTTATCCTCGATTTATTTAGTCTGCCATTTTAGAGGGTAAAAGATGAGAGTATTTTAAGGCTGAAATCCGAAAATCATAAGCATATAAGAATATTTTGAGCTTACATGTCGGGAAAAAATAAGAATATCTAAGCTTCAGCCCAGTTTTCCGTATTTTAATAAAAAGAGTGTAAAAAACTAGCTTTTACAGGCTAGAGTAAGGGGGGGGGAAGGTTCACAGTAATATGGAAAGTTTCCATACCAAATTTCAGAACTTTGTATGTAGTAAAAGTTTTGATTTTAGCCTGACCCCATTCCCTGTTACTCTTTATGAAGTACACTGAACATACACTCTTTTTTTATAAGAATAAAGTTTATAAGAATATGAGCTTCAAAATCTCAGAAAAATAAGAACAAAATAAGAATATGAGGGAGCTTCAAATTAGAATTTTTGTGTACGAGTTTACGAGTGCACTCTATTTTGCGACGTGTGACGTGAGAAAAAATAACACGAAAATGAGCAAAATTTTTTGCAGCCGGTGACTTTTTCGTGATACGTTTTCCGCAATTTCTCGGAGCTCGTTTGACCGATTGAGGCGTGTCGCACGCCAAAATTTGCGCAATTAAATTTAGAAACTTTTTTATTTAATGACCCTGTGCCGAAAAACGCCGATTTTTGCC
>JAOWAT010069672.1:0-11083 GCA_028571025.1 Longipedia americana | reverse complement strand
CCCTTTTTTTCTCCAAAAAATAAGCATATCGAAGCCTTACCTCGAAATTACCATATGCTTATAAAAAAAAGAGTGTAGTCCAAACCCTAATGTAAAGAAACTAACATTTAATAAGTGAAACTAATTCTTCAAAAAACATCTAGAAATTTTGAAGAAAATCTGTGTCTAGAATTTCTCAAATAATACTGTACAGAGTTTGTCACGACTAAATGAATCTAGTTGCAGATGATTTGTAAACAAAGGTTTAAAAAAGGGTTAAGGCCTTTGTGCATTACATCATCAGAGAATCAAATCCAATTATGGGCAAGTGAGAAATTAGCTTAAGGGCCAAATTAAGGAAGGATAAGATGGAAGTAAGGTGATAAAAATCGACTACTTTGAAAATTTGGTTTATTTGGGACGGTCTAGTTTTCCCTTATAAGTTATAATTATGCCAAAAGATCATCGTGTAGTCAAATACATTTTTAATTTTAAAAGTATATGTTGAAGCACTTACCTTCGTATATCGAAGTACTAGTTTGAACTTTTTGGGACATTCTACTGTGAACATAAATAATAAATGAGTGCTTCAGCACATTAGAGCAAAAATTAAAAATTAAAATTGTATTTGACTGCAGCACTGTAAAAAGAGATTTGGACTTTGGGAGCCAAATGCATTTTAAGGATGCTTCTGGATGTCATAAAGCAAACACCAATTGCTCTTTCAAAAACAAATGGACAAGGGCATGTTATGATTGCATTTTCAACACTAAAACCTACTTACTTTTCCTTTGAGAGACATAAGGCCAAAAGATGTACTTATGAAGTGAAAAGCAACTTAACTTGGCTTTTGCAAAAGCCATCCATCCCTTCTTTTGAAAATGCTGGATGACCTCCAAAAGATAATATGTTTGACTTTTCAATTTTTAAAAACCAAATTATTTATTTGGTAATGCAAATAAAAATGGCTCTTGTAAAGGCAAAAATTGGTGTGCCAAATGCTCAAGCCAAAATTAGCGTGAGCAATTACTCTTTTTTGAACCAGTGAAGTTGATCTTTTGTCTTATGCAAATTTCAAAAGAAATTGTCCCCAGAAAAACTTTTTTTCTGTTTTTATAACCTTAACAGAAAGGCAAGGATAAAGGCATAGATCACTCAGTCAGTCAATTAATCTTTCTTCATCCTCATTTAGATTGAGTAAATCAGAAGGTAGCTTTATTCAATATGAGGGAGTCTGCAAAAGGGAAATGGTCAGATAATATGATGATAGGAGGATGTGGTTGAGCTAGCTTTCCTCCTTTAATAAAATCAGGCTTTTTGATCACTTTCTAATTGAAGAAATTTAAAATTTTTCAAATTGACGTCAATTGACCTAACAAAATTTTCAAAGTTGCCATTTTCACATATTTAGAGTGTATTTCCATCTTTTAACCTTTCAAGTTTTAGGAATCTTGGGGCCACACTAGTCAGGAGTTAGAGTGTGGGAGATTGTCAAAAGTAAGCGTGGAATTGATAATACTCAGCAAGGCTTCAAAATTATGAAATTGGTCATTTTTTTCATAAAATAGAAAATGACTAGCGTACTACTCCATCCCGACGAAATTGGCCGGACGCAATATCTAGCAAAATTACCTATATGAATTTTGACTGTTCTCCAAGTTTGTGATAATTAATGAAAAAATAAAGAGAGTTTCAGAAACTAGGAAATCTCTACTTTTTGAACCATCCCTTACTTTAATCAAAACCTCATGTCAACCCAAACAATTGAGGATGAAAGTTGGTGATTTTGATGATTTTTCTGTCCGGCCAATTTTGTTGGGATGGAGTAGTAGTATTTTGGTACCAAGAAAATAATTTAAGACACATTTTTTAAACTTAACTGATGTTCCCTCTAAAAGTGTACAAAATTAGGGTGTTATCAAAGTACAGTTATACCAAAATATAGCGAAAAGGATTGAACGGATTGTTTCACCCCGTTCCGTAACACAGTTTCTTGGTATGACAAATCTGCATGGAGCTGGACGGAGCAATCCATCCAATAATTTTAGCTATATTTGCGTTTGGTTGATTTTGAGTTACACCCTAATTTTGCTCATTTTCACACGGAACATCAGTTAAATTTTAGAGTTTGTATCCCCTTTTCTGTTTCATAAATTTGGGTTTTTCCCACTTTCCAGGAATAATGATCGGCGACCAGGGCGGCATCACCCAGCTGAAAACGCAACTGCAGGATCCCTCAGTCGAAAACGGTGGCAACGCGGCTACAGCCACTGCGACAGAGAACGGCGACAAAGCAGAAGTCGAAGAAGCGCTCAAGAAAACTGAAAGCGGAAAAATGGTGATTAACACTGATCCAGCAGATGTCACTATCGATGGCATGAATGAAGGCGGTGAAGATGATGGGGAAGAAGAGCCAATAGATATGAGTTTTCCTAGAGGGCAGGGATGGAAGAAAATGCTCATCTACATCATATCATTTCCAATCATGTTTCCGTTATTTCTCACATTACCAGACACGAAAAACCCAAGTAGTAAGTTTCTGTGATTGTAATGTAGTCAAAAAAGCTTCATATGTAAAAATTTGCAAGAATTTTAGTGTAAGTTTTTTAGAACTAATTTTTTGGCTTTCATAGAACAACATGAAATTTAAATTAAAATTGCAAGTTTCACGATTCATAATGAAGAAACAAAACTAACAAAGTATCAGTGACGGAACATACAAAAATAGCATTGACTTTCATTAGGATGGTTAAATTTTCAATAGTATCATAATGTATTAAAGCTCTCACAAAATGTTTAATCTCTCTGCTCAATTCACTAAACATCCTCGCTATTTGTGTCATCATTATTTTTCTTTGTTCTAGAACGGAAATGGTTTGTCCTGACCTTCATCGGAAGTATTCTTTGGATCGCAGTTTATTCTTACTTGATGGTGTGGTGGGCAACTGTCACTGGAGACGTCTTCGGAATTCCACCACAAGTAAGGAGAGATGGAGCAAATGCCAATGGATCAAGAACAAGAACAAGAATAACAACAAGGACAAGATCAAGAACATAAAAACAGAATCAGAAACAGAAACAAACCAAGAGCAAGGACAAGAACAAGAAAATGAAGAGGATCATGAACATGAACAAGAACAAGATCAAGATCAAGATCAAGAACAAGAACAAGAACACAAATAGAAACAGAAACAAAAAACAAACCAAAAGTAAGGACAAGAACAAGAACATGAACAGGATCATGAACAAGTGTAAGTATTGTTAAAAGAATAAGAATGGCAATGAGAAAAGGAACACAAACAAGAACATGAACAAGTACAAGAACAAGAACATGAACAAAAACATGAACATGTTACAAGAAACAAGAACATAAATAGAAAGAAGAACAAACACAAGAGCATGAACAAATAAGAAAAACATGGACATGAACAAGAATGAGACTATTAACAGAAACAAGAAGAATAAGGGAAAGGTAATGAAATTGTCTTGAAAATCAATTCATTTACCATCTCTCTTTTCAGGTCATGGGTTATACCTTCCTTGCTGCGGGTACCTCAGTTCCTGATTTGATTACAAGTGTATTAGTGGCCAAACAGGGCAAAGGAGACATGGCCGTGTCTTCATCAGTTGGCTCAAATATTTTTGACGTCACTGTTGGGTAAGAAATCTATCTGCAAATTCAAGCAGGATTTTGGATAAATATTTTCATCAAAACTGAATGAATTTGACAAAGTCATGAGAATAGAAGATGATATCCAGACAGGAAAGTGATTATAAGGTCCTCTAAGTGACCAAATAGCCATACTGTATGGTAGGTTTGTCAGAATCAGAGTCAGTTGTAGCCCATTAATAAATAAGATTCCTATCTCTGGTGTCTGATAGTGTCCGGTGATAAAACTTTGGTGATATTATCATGAAGGCCTAACAATACTATGCTAAAAGTTTTATCACCGAACACCATCAAACAACAGAGATAAATCTTTATACTTATGTGAGCTTTCTATTTTTCTCTCATGTTTACATTCCCTCCATTGACTCAGACAAGAATTTCTAATTCCAAAGTAATCAAGCCAATAAGAAACTGCACATAAGAACGTTAGCTGAATGCCAAAAATGGCTAAAACGGCGCTGTTCCTTGGACTGATTTTGCCTGGCTGCTCTGAGATTAAAAATGCCACTTTGCAAAACACATTAGTGAATAAAACTCCTGAGCGACCATTTGCAAGTTGAATTTTAAACTTTTGGCATAATTATGAGATTTTTCTGAACATCCATGACCCCCTCAAAGTCCACGTGCAAGTGGTCGCTGGGCCACAAATGGCCCACAGTGGGTCCCTTTTTTGAAATTTGCCTCATTTTTTGCCTTAGCTTCTCATATCAACATGGGCTGCCTGAAAACATTGTACAGTGGCTGAATGGGCAAAGTTTCTTCGTGAACTGTGTGTGACACCTTTTTGTTTTCACAATATATTTAATGTCAGCTGTCACTCGATTACTACACAAGTTCCCTATCAGTAGGCCATTTCAAAATGTAATTAAAGATCATTGGTCCCAACTCATTTTATAGGTTTTCGTGCACTGAATTCAAATCTGAAATTATTTTCTTGGGTATACTCATTTCAAGGTGGAGGCACCCAACACTTAATGTTTATTTCATAAAATGTGGCCTTATTTAGCAAAAAAGCCTTTACTGAAATAAATTTCAATGTTCTGTTGCCTCCACCTTCCGAGGGTGCATCAAAATCTATAAAATGATTTAGGAGCAAGGATATTATGGGGATTTGTTTTCTTTGTGAAACATTCTATTATCAGTGGCAAATACTAGTCACTTCCTTAGAATTAGAAGCCACATTATAATGTAATACTGACAGTAGGGAATTTCACGGGACTCAAAATGACAAAATTGATATTTTGTGCAGGGACCACAGGGACATTATAGTTAACGACATGTCTCTCTTATTTCTTCCAGCCTGCCCTTCCCGTGGCTCCTCTACACCTTAATCAACCAAACGGCTGTGCAAGTCACGAGCGATGGCGTCGGCTGCTTCGTCGGGCTACTCTTTCTCATGCTGATTATCGTCTTCCTTTCCATTCTTGCCTTCAAATGGAAGATGACAAAGATCATGGGAGTACTCATGATGGTACTGTACTTTGTTTTTGTTGTTGTCTCCCTTGGGTTCACCTATGGATGGTATCCCTGTTTTCTGGAATTTTAAGCAGAAGATTAACTGGTTGTACGTGACACAACAGATTAACAAGTTTTGCTTGACAAAGGAACCAACTTGTTTTGGTGACAAAGAGTTAACCAGTCTCACATGACTAAGGGATTAACCAGTTTTACATTACAAAGGATTCTACCAGTCTTGAATGACATGTGAAATGATTAATCAACTATTCTGTCCTCTTTTAATTGGATTGTATCTGCTAATCAAAGAAAAAGTGAGGTTCCTCACTCAAAATGGTTTTCCCTTTTAATGTTTGATATTTATTGGCAGTAGAGAGGGAAAAGTGAAGGAACCATATTTTTCATTGATTAGCATTTCACCACATTAGAAAAGATTTGCCTAAGAACAGACTTCAAATTCACTTTGACAGTGAAATGAAGAAATTTTGAAAAACTGCAAGAAAAGAAAAAATTTTAAAAAATGGATACATGATAGGAACCTCCACTCTAAGATGCCAATGCCTAAAAAGGCTCCAAATGATGAAGCTAGTTTCAAATTCTAGCCAACAAAATTCTTGTTCTAATTGATTTCTCTGACTTACATAAATAAACCTGTCCAAAAAAAACAGGTGAACATTTCGCATTATCATAATCCTAAATAAAGCTTTCAAAATCCAAATCTACTACTGTGTATAAAACTGTATATATCAGACAAATATCTTATTTACAGTAAATATTTTGCGCACAAAATGTTATTTGATTATTCCAAAAATTAAGTGATTACATTATAGGAATGGTGCTTATTGATGTCGAAAAATATTAAGTTGATTATGATATAAAACTTGTGCATAAACATTTATTTTCTGGAAGTGTGATTAAGACATTATGGAGAAAGAATGATAACTTCTGTGAAACAGTCTATTTGAACTGAGAAATATTTTGTGAAATAACCCTTTTAAATCGAGCCTTGGCTTTAAACCCTTATTGACCTGCACCGGTTTATTCAAGCATTTGGTGTAGGTGAACAAGAGTGAACATAGACAAGCGCCATTTATGAAGCAAAGTTCACTTCATAAACGTCACTTGTTTATATAGAGGCTTTTTTGGAAATCAGAGTTTATACATTCAGTCCTACCGAATTAGAATTTCATTTGATAAAATACAGGTTTTCTCATACTATGATGATACAACGCAAACTAAAAATTAAAAACGCATCAATGTACGTTAAATAACGCATCCGCGGTGTGCAAGAAAATTCACATACAAGAAGCCCGCATTTACTTTCGCTCTTTTTCTTGGTGAAAAATGTCATTACTAATCAGCATTTATTAAAGAGACGTCCTAGTGGATTTTCACTATGAGAGAAATTTGTAAAAATGAGAAATTTTCAAATTGATTTTTTATTTTGCTTCATCATACTCTGAAATGTAAACTTTGTTTCCTTCATTTCAAAATTTTGAGCCATTTCTAAGTATCTGAATTTTTGCATAAAGTTGAAGAGTTTGTTTTAGTATTGAATGGACAAGTGCTTAAAAATGAAGGCACACATTTTTCACTATGAAAATCCACTGGACTGCCTCAAACATAGAATAATAAAGTTATCGTGAAAAAGACAAATCTGTCAGCAAGAAACTGTAATTATGATTTTCTTAGTCTCTCGTGAAAAGGCCATATCAAAGGATGACAAAAAACCAACTTTGTCAATTTATTTTAGTGACAGCCATATTCTGCCTAACACATCGTTCTAGATTCACCTCAACTTTGCACAAAGTAGTATTTTTGGTAATTTTTTGGATTGCAAACTGGTAACATTTTTGTATTAGAAGTGACAAAAACTTCAAATACTTGAAGTTCGTGAGGAATAGCATTTACCATCAAATAACTTTGGTGTCTTCACAAAGGAAAAATCATGAAAAATGGCCCTCTAAAATGTAAAAAACTTTTAAAACCTTGAAGTATTTATTTTTTGTTAGCTGCCTTACTTGTGGGCCCTTTAATGGATCATTGCAGAGGTTGCGTGATACAGCTTAATCTGACTGATTCTATTACAATGAGGTCATTCAAATAAAGCCAAATCACCCAACCGCTGACACTAATCTAATCTTTAAAACTCCATGTATGAGAATAGGCTTTTTTGACAATTTTACGACTAATTAAGAATCATAAAATTTGGTTTTTGTGAGTTTTCGCGTTTTTTGATCTGAGTTTTGGAATAATTTGGCTGAGTTTTGAGAAAATTTGACTTGAGTTTTAGAAATTTTCTGAATATTCAGGATAATTTTAAGATTATTTTAGAAAATTCTTCTGAAAATGTACTTTTTTATTAAATTGTTAATTTCTTTCAAATTGTGCACAAAAACATTGATTTTCTTTAAATCTAGGGTAAAAAGTCCCTTTCAGACAAAATTTCTGCTCTAAAAATTTTAAGAAAATGCCATTTTCTTAAAATTTGGTATTTCTGAGCATTTCAGTTTTTGTGCTTGAGTTTCTCAAAAATCTGGAGCTGAGTTTCGCAAAAATTTTGTCAAAAAAAGCCTGGAGAGAATCCTGTAGCTGTACAACACTTGGATTAGCCATATGGAAAGATACAAAAAAAATCTAAAGACAGCTCTATGGGCAAATTTGAGTATTCTAATAATATTGGCACTCAAGGCACTTCAATTTTACCTTTCATGGGTATTGAAACCAGACATTTTATTATTAAAGAAAGTAAAAAATGATGTTTGTTCGAATTGGATGCAAATCGGCAAATAAGTTATTATTAAGGGTGTAAACAAAGTCGAAGGTTCTCCGATTTTCAAATCAATCTCAAATTATCTTGCATATACCAAAAGATCACTCTGTAGTCAAACACTTTAATTTTTTGTAAATTTGAAATGAAGCACTTCGTTTTAATGCATGAAGTAAAATGGCCCAAATAGTACATTTTACTTCTGTAGAAGAATTGAAGTGCTTCATTTCAAATTTGCAAAAAATGAAAAAAATTTTGACCACAGGGTGATCTTTTGGTATATGTAAGAGAATCTGAGATTGATTTGAAAATTGGAGATGGTCAAATTTTCATTGTCGTTCTATTTTATCTCCTTAATATTTTTGACAAACTTGAAAATTTTAAAGGAAGACTGACCTAATATTAGGGCTTGGCACGATCCTGCTGAATCACGTGGAATCAATTCCCTTGTAGTTTTAATGAAAGATATTAGAATTTTGAACACTTTCATGCTTTCAAATTTCCGTAAAACTTTCATTTCAAGTTTTGAGAAGCTTTTACTTTTTCAAACAAGCCTCATCTGCCAATCTGCCCAGTTTCATAATATTGACATAATGGGCAGATGAGGATGAGTTGAAAAAGTAAAAGCTTCTCAAAACTTGAAATGATGACCAATTTAAGTTATTCAAATTGTATTATATTTTTAATTCAATTGTCTTTTATTGGAGCCACAAGTGAGCAATATTCATTGACAAAGGTGTTCAAATGCCCAACCTTAATAATATCATAAAGAAGAAAGAGTGTATTTCAAATTTTTTATAATATGTGTAAAACCTGAAGAGTGACACAATTTTCTTTGTTTCTGATCCAGTTAAACATGTGAATAAACCATTTCAACCTGGTGGAACTTTTCGTTCATTCATGATGATCACTCTTTTGAGAAGTGAAAAGTAGCAAAGAAGAAGAAAAAGTTAAGAAATAAATCCAGGCCAATAAAAAGGGAACTTTTGAATTAGGAATTGACAAAAGGAAAGAAGAGGGAAAGACGAATGCAGTGGCAACTATTGAATTTGAGGAACAATTGTCAATTGCGACAATTGAAAACTTCTCCTTTTATAGAACTAGGAAATCAGGCTTTATTTTCGACAGAATTTTTCGAGAAACTCAGAGTCCAAATCGGTCAAAAACGCTATATTTTCCAAAAAAAAACTCAGAACATTTTCCAAGAACTCAGTTCCTAAAAATGCTTATGCAGTAAAAAATGTAAGTAAAAAAGGCCCAATTTTTTAAAAAAGTCAAAGGTTTAAAAATTGGCCATTTTGACATGATCTAAACTGGAGGCAAAAAGCAAGCCTGCAAATGCACTTTCTTCTGATTAAACTGTATCAGGTGACGAAAAGAAAAATGGAAATCTGGAGTGACAGTTCTAAAGCGCTTCATTGAAATTTGTTTCCACCAATTTTGAACTTTAAACTTCCTTTTTTCAGGCTTTTTTAACAAATATTTTGTCTATAATGAGCATGATTTTTCGCAAAACTGAGAAATTCGAAATTTCTAGATGTTGAAATGAACAAATTTTTAGCTCTTATGTAGAAAATTTTCCAAAATTTTGCTCTAAAATTCAAATTTTTCTAAAACTCAGCCCAAATTTTCTCAAAACTGAGCAACTTTTTCCACAACTGAGCCTAAAAAATTGCCAAAACTGAGGAAATTTTGTAGATTTTTTTAACCAAGTAGACAGTGTCAAAAAAGCCTGCTTTTAGAAATACTTGGAAAGTACGTTGAAGTCCTGTATACTTGACTGTTAATTGGGATATGAAATAAATTACATTTAAGAAACTTTGATTGTAAATCTCAAGTTTGGTTTTAGAATGGAGAAGTAACAGCATTTTGAAATTGGAATTTCCTCTATCGAGAAATTCTTGGAAATGAGAGCTCTGTGCAATGAACTAACGTTAATAATTTGAACTAAATAAAAAAATCAGCAGACTCATTCAGGATTGAAGTATGTTAAACCTGTCTTTGGGATAGAAACATCTTGGGTTTATGAATAGGCCGCTTCAAAAAAATTTCAAAAATTTTGGCCCCACCACCCCCGACTCATTTTTGTGATTTTTTCATGCTGAATCCAAATCCAGTCTTATTTATTCAGGGACATGTTATTCAAGGACCAGGCTACCAGCCCATTAATTTTACTACATAAAATCGGCCTTTATTAAGTGGAAGAAAGCCTGTACTGTAGTAAATTTCAAAGCATGGTAGCCTGGCACGTGCATAAAGTGACTATGAGAAAATTCGACCAGATTTGCAATCAGCATCAAAAAATCTTTAAAATGAGAAGGGGGGCAATTTTTTTTGTGAAAAGACAACATATGAGGCGTCTCAAATGAAAACCAGCGCTCTGTGTGAAGCACTGAGCGCTGGTTTTCAGTTACGAAGTCACATATACCTTTGTATATTTGTCTAAATTAT
The DNA here is from genome assembly GCA_028571025.1 of Longipedia americana. Lineage (NCBI taxonomy): Eukaryota > Metazoa > Arthropoda > Copepoda > Polyarthra > Longipediidae > Longipedia > Longipedia americana. Next base: position 758 of record JAOWAT010069672.1, on the reverse strand, counting down.
ACCTATGGTACAATTTTAAACCCAGTCATAGGAGGGTTAATGTGTATTATTTTGTTGAACTGCAACGGATTTGTAATTCAGCTTCAAATTATATTATGTAAATCTGACGAAAGCAATTTAAGTTTTGGCTCTTGTTGCTCTTCAATGAACATTATTCAACTTTTTGGCAGATCTCATTTTGGAAGGCATTTTGGCAGATGATATGAATGAAACGAGTTTTGTTTAAACTGAGTTAAAAGCCCGAAACAAAAAAGCTACAAATAAGGCTATAAAAACACTGCAACAAAACATTCGACCATCTCTGATTTCAAAAACGATCTCAGATAATCTTGCATATACCAAAAGATCAACCTGTAGTCAAATATTTTTTCCGTTTTTTCAAATTTAAAATGAAGCACATCATTTTTCTCATAGAAGTAATATGTACTTTTTGGGCCAATTTACTACATAGACTATAAGGAGGTGCTTCATTTAAAATTTGCCAAAAATGAAAAAATATTTGACTACAGGCTGATCTTGTGGTATATGAAATGAAATCTGAGACCGTTTTTGAAATCGGAGAACCTTCGACTTTTGTATAGCCTTAAAACAAACATTCATCTAAATCTATCAAATGTGCGGTCAAATTCATCAATTCATTGTTTGTCAAAAAATTTGACATCTTACAAGTTCCAGGTTTCAAATAACAAGGACGAACAGCGTCCTGGACGAGGCGAAGGGGGAAATGAAACATGAAAAATTTCTAAGAATTAAATTTT
>JAOWAT010069561.1:0-11083 GCA_028571025.1 Longipedia americana | reverse complement strand
TTTATATTGTTAATTTCATCACATTCACAAAGTTTTTCATGATAATTTCAGTTTTCCAACAATGAAAAATATAATTTAAGCTTTATAAAATCCAGAAACCAAAAGTTACATCATTATTAGAGTGCCCTACCAGAAGCTGAAGTTTCAGTCAGGAAATAGAACCAAAAGTACTTAAAGATGGCATAATACGGTCATTGGCTCAGTGAAATCAATGTAGTAAAATGGCTGATCTCAGCTGCAAGATGTTTGTACATGCCCAAACTTTTATGGAATATTACTGAGAGTGCCCTAAGTATTTCATAAAAATTTTGAGATTTACAACCATCTTGCAGCGGAGATCAGCCATTTTACCACAATGGTCCATAATTTGGCGCTTTTTCCTCTAGGCTACGAAACCTGTCGGTACAGCTCTCCAACTACAGAGGCCAGAGGAAAACACAGTGTTGTGACATCAGATTTTTATCTAGTGAGGTTTATACTGTGCTCTGCCTGATCTCACAACTGATTGAGTATTCTTGCACAAGGCTGGATGCTCTGTTTAACCCTGATTCAACTGTATTGGGGGATTCTACCAATTATTTATAATTTATTTGTTTTTGTGATGGCAATTGTCAATATTAGTGTAGAAGAATGATGTTGAATCAGCAATTATTTTTGGCCTGAAATCCATTTCTAAGACCCACTAATGTTCTGCAAGACACGTGACCTTTTGTTATTATTTTTGTGAAAATTTGATTCTTGCACTGTATTTCATTGGCTAATTTGGAGACTTTAAAATGTTCATCAAAATGATTTTATTCTCATTTTGGACAAGTAATGGATAGTATAAATGAGTAATACAGAAGGAACCAGTCAAAAATTTGTCAATTTTGCAAAATAATTCAAGAGGATAATTTTAACTTTGATGTGGACCCTCAGTCAAGATTAGTCCATATTAATTACATTATTTTGAGAAATTGATAAATTTTTGACTGGTTCCTTTTGTGGAACTCATTTTTACTATCCATTATTTGTCCAAAATGAGAACAAAATTATTTGGACGGACAATTTAAAGTCTCCAAATACAGGGAAATATCAAATATTCACAAAAATCATAACAAAAGGTCCCGTGTCTCACGGAACATCAGTTAAACAAACATCTAAAAATTGTAGTCTTCATATCAATTGTATCATTCACATGTGTTGCAGTTAACTTCAATATGAGATATGGAAAAATGAAAATGGAAAAAACAAACTTGGTTCATATTTTATCCAATTTCTTTTATTGAGAGTTCTTTCATTCACAAAAAATATTCAATGCACAGTGGGATAAAATGGGGGAAATGTAAATTTCAAATGATTTTGGAACTGAGATCAACTTTAATTGTTTCTAGTGTATCTGGGTAAATTATTTTGAGGTGTAAAATTTGAAGGTACCTCAAATTTTATCCCGCAAAATGCATTCAAAATTTCAAAATTTATGTGGTAAAAATGGCCACAAATTGTAAAAACGTCAGTTCCCGGAGATTTATCATGGATGAGGCATTTTTGGCCTCAAGACGACTTTCATAGAAGATGTGAAGCAAGAAATCCTGCGCAAAGTTTTTTGCTCAAAAGCTACAGTGTCCTCAGTCTAAAGAGAGCAATTTTTGTGTGAAGCTTTTTTCGAAATCTTCACTACATAACATGTAGGCAAAATTTTTACCACTTACTTTTCAGGTCCTCAGGAGTCCCCCATAAGGTTTTCAGGTCCAAATTCGAAATTTTACTTTTTTGTTTACATTTCATTCCAGTTGTAAACAATGTTTTGTTTACATTTTGTTATTTTTCTATCAATGCTAATGTTTCCCGAATTTTTCATCACACATTTCTAACAAGTAGGGCGGTCAATAAATTGAGATATTTCTCATGAAACATGTTCATCAATTTTTATAAAAATGCGGAAAAATTGCAAAAATTGCTCGCTCTAGAATGGGGGCACTGTATCTCTTTTCCAAGGTAGAGATGTTCCAGAAGGGAAAATAAAAGATTTGTAGTAATAATAGTATAAAATATAATAATCTGTACGAAGATGAACACATTGTTTTAGCAATGAAGTTCAGGAACCCAAATTTCACCAGATTTTATAATTCCAAGCCACGTATTCATAAATATAAAATATTCTGAAGAATAGTGAGAATTAATTTAGCTTCATTTTTCGCAGTTTAGGATATAACTTAAAGGGACACTGACATCAAAAATAATGTTTAGGTCAAATGAAAGTATGGGCTCTAACAGTAGAAAAATGTTGAAAAAAATTTTTTTTCTATAACAAATTTCCTAAAAACTGCCATTTTAAATTGCAAGAGTTGTTAGGATTTTTGATAATTTTTTGTCCACCCTAGTCTCATCAAATGAATTTTCTTTATTTTATGGGAAAAGATCATTCTTCAAAATGATAAGGTGCTTGAAAGATATTGTTGTATGATAATTTATTGATTTGCATTAGCTTCAGTTTTGTAGAATAATCATGATCTCACAACATAAAAGTAGGGTGGATGATAAATCGTCAAAAATCCTAACAACTCTTTGGAATCAAAAAGCTAGTTGTTTGAAGTTTGGTAAAGAAAACCAATTCTTTTTTTTTTGACAAATGCTTTACGTTTAGAAGCCATACTTTCAAACGAGCTTAACATCCTTTTTGATGTCAGTGTCCCTTTAAGATTATGAAAAATTGTTACTTCAGGTACACTTGCCCTTTGAAACATAACTGACAGCATATAAACTGTTATTCCTGTGAACAATGACAAAAAGGGGAACAATAATTTATGTGAACTTGAGACCTTAGTACTTCCAACAACATTCATCGTTCTTAATATTCCCTTGGTATGCATTTCAGCCAGTCTAGCAACCTGTAAACTGTATTTCTTGAGAACAATGACAAGAAGGAGAACAACAATTTATGTGAACCTGAGACCTGGCCACTTCCAACAACTTTAATTGGTATCAATATTCCCTTGGAAAACATGAAACCTGTTGCAAGAACCAATTTCTGAAGGTTTTTTAACATTTGACACCCCCCACCACCACCACCACCACGCCAGTGGTTCTGATACTCTGCTGCGCAGAGTAAAAAGAATAATTGTAGATGGCGCCACCAAAAAAATGTACATGCTGTTATCTTAGAAGTAGCAAGTATTTGGAAAAATGTTCAATAACTTTTGTTCTTAGATGATAGGCCATTCATTTATAAAAAAAATCTTTGACCAAAAATGAACAGAAAATTCGAAAAATAGAGATAGATTTTACTACATAAAAAATTCCAAGAGTATTCCTTTCTACTTGAGTCATCACATATATAGATAACCAATTTCAGGAGGGTAAACTTATTGCCTTGATCACAATCCAGAAACTTCTTGGAGATTTCAAATAGTTAAATTTAACTCCTACAGTATGTCGAATGTCCATCAATAAATACTGATTTTTCACTTGAATTCTTTCTCAAATTAGCATTTATTGCTGGATATATTGTAGTTTTAGGAAACCTGGTTACATACTTCTCTTTTTAATTTGTAAATTTGAGCCAAACGGGTGTGTCAACCTCCCTTAGTTAAAGAATTTGTCGAAATGTATGCTTAAAAAAATTTTATTTCTCAAAAAATAAAAATGCCGTTGAATGATAATGTATTTTTCAAATGAAATACTTCTTGTTTCAAAAGTTTTGTTGCCTCTTTCTCTTCTGATCCATGGCATCCAGAATGGGCTGTCTTTTGGCATGATACCGCCTTCGCAAGTCGTCGATCTCTCGCTCCATGTCTTGATCCAAGTTGCCCATGCGTTGTGTCAATTCTTCGTATGAGAGGTATTTTATCTGGAAATAAGGAGATTCGATAAGATTATTGAAATTGGATAAATGCAAAAACTATTTATATAACTTAGTTTCAACCCAGATTTGTTATAAGTTTTAGACAGTCATGGGGAAAACAAAAGGGTTTTTCAAGACTAAAGATATTCCAGTCTCTGAAACATTCATCACTTTTTACATAATTAGGTGTCTGAAAGTTGTACTACATCCATTTCAAAATAGATACTTCAAGGAATGAATTTGAGATGGAGGGAGTAGAAAGTTATGCATGACTGTCAATGCATCGACAGACTCAGGCTTTTTTTCACACTTTAAGCTTATAAACCGTCACTCAACTGCGCTATTGACAAGAGCCACGCATGATAATAGTCATTTCATAATGGTGTTCCCATTGGGTAGAAAGCACCAACGCAGTTAAATAAGGGTTAAAACAGGGAGAAATTTTGTAATTCTCAGTTTTTGCATTTTTAAGCTGTTTTTCAATTTTCAATCTCAGTTTTAGAACAATTTGGCTCAGTTTTTAAAAAAAATCCCCTTTTTTTGAATTTTCAAAAGAAATTGCCAGTACCTGCCAAAAATTGACATTTTGACGTAGAAAAAGCGTCATTTTTGCACTAAAACCTTCAATTTTATCGATTAAATTTCCATAAATGTAGGGAAAAGCGCTACTTTTGCAGAGTTTTAGAAAATTCTGCTTTATTGTTGCAGGGAAAAATTTGACATTTCCGAGGTTTTTTGCGATTTTTCCTCAGTTTCTTTAAACAAGTTAATGAAAAAAAGCCTGGTCAGACTCAACTCTGTACTTACAAATTCTAGATCTCCTTCAGCCAGTGACCTCTGATATTTGCCGAGATCATTATTTTGCCCACCTCCCCCACCCGCCGAAGGAGCCGTCTGTTGACCAGAGATCTGTTGGAACTGTCGTTGCAGCTCATTCCTCTCTGCTTCCAGTGCAGCCGCGTTTTGATTCGGCATTTGCTGTTGCTGCTGTTGTTGTACTTGTTGTGGCAGTTGTTGCTGCTGCTGCTGCTGCTGCTGTTGCGATTGTTGGAGATCTGACAAAGGCACGGCTTTTTGGGCCACTGAGGAAGAGGGTTGTTGCTGTTGTGGTTGCTGACTGCTGGAAGAATCGACTGAATCTGCTTGAACTGGCCCTGCGCTTTCACTGACTGGTGCTGCAGATGGAGTAGCGCCGTTCACTGATTCCAATTTGGCTTTCTTGTCAAAGTGGTCTAGAAATGCAGGGCGATATTCTCCAGATGCGGTGTCGTGGCCTGAAAATGGAAAAAGGTCAGAATTAGTTGTATGCTACACATCGAACTAAGTTATGCCAAAGAGTTCTATAAAAATGTAGAACTCTGGTCATGCAATCAAGAGTCAAAATAATTTGAGTTTCTAGTATGAAACGGGCGACCGTTAATCAAAGTTAAGGAAGTAATGTCGATTTGTGGTATTTCCTTGAAAACATTTTCAATTTTGATGGAGTAATTATGCTATGATTAGGGTGGGTCATCCGAAAAAAAATCTTCAAGAATGATGCCCGGACCTGACTTTAAAAATTCCTCGTCTCACTGATTTCAAAAATGCCCCAACTTTTCTCAGAAAGTGCCGGGAAGGGGTACCTACAAGCCCCTACATTTTGCTACATAAATGCACAACTAATTTCATATAATTCAATTTTTGTAACAGTGCAGAGGAAGTTCATAACAATGTTTGTTGAAATTGTGAGCAGAAAAATCCGGGAAAGTGTGAAAATAAACAAAACTTTAAAGGCAAGTAGGCACCTGAAGGAGGCATCAAATGAAAAAACTAAGGGCATTTTTGGAATCAGTGTAAAAAGATCTTTAATTTGATCTAGGTCCCGACCTAATTGGAGATACTATGTCCCACCCTAATACTATGATTAAAAATAACATCAAAATAGACAGAATATGTTCCTAAAATGTACAGTAAATAATTACTTGATGTTACGAACTATTAATATTTGGATTAGTCTGCCATTAACTCACGTTTCATGGTATCATCATCATCATCATCATCTTCATTGATAACCATCGTCCCGAGATTTGACTCTACATCCGTAAGCGTCTTATCCGGCACCAACGTGGCATGGTGGATCATCGTCCCATCGCCGGTGTCGTTCCGTATGAGAGTCCCGCTGTCACTGCCGGGTACCATCGTTCCCGTGTCGTCACCGCTGCTGTTCAAGAGCATTTGCTGGTGGATGGATGGGTGACAATATCGGGTTTCAATCAGAATATGTGTTTTCTTCAAAGACTTTCAGGTGTGTAATAAATGTACTTCCATGTTTTACTCCCCTGAATGGCTTTGAAGAATGGACAAATGGAGAGGTGGGGGGTAAAAACACAAAAAATGGGAAAAACTTAGGTTCTTTAAATTACTTATGTAACAGAATTCTAAAATATGAACATTATTTTTCTACGACTCAGATAAGAAGACGCAAAACAACTCACAAATACAATTTTGATAAACTTAGAAATCGATGAAAAACAAGACAGAGAAGTCAAAATCTTTCAAAAATTTTGTCAGTGCTTCTCAAATTTTATTCCTTATCTTCTAGGTGGGCGTCTATGTTTTTGATAAAAACTTTATACTATATAAAATTTTCAACCAGGCCTCAGTAGAGAGTGTGGCTTTCAACCTGATAATTAGTCGATAAAATAAGTATTCTCAAACAACTTTCCTTAGAAATTTATGGTCAATGGTTTCAGTCATTGAGTAACATGATAAAGCCAACAAGAGACCTTAGGAAATATTTACATCTGAAACCTTCTTATTTAAACTGCCAATTATTCCACAGCAATATGATTGAAACCCGGAACCATTCGCACCTGCTGCTGCTGTTGCTGTTGCGTGGCCAGCTGCGTTCTCATATCTTCTGCTTCAGCAATCATGGGCGTCAGCAGTTCGTAGGTGGCAGCGTTTTGGATGAATTCGTGTTGAAGCAGTTCAGAGGCTGTGGCTCGCTCCTCGGGATTCTTCACCAGGCACCTGCAGTTAAGATGAGGATAATGTTGAATCTCCAAATACTGTCAGAAGTGCAAATAATTCTTGGGGTTTTGGCATCTCATTAGATCACTGTTGAAAAATCTCCAGGTGGCCCAACATTGAAATTTTATTCTTTTGGAAGCCTAAACATTCAACAAAGGCTAAAGTTTTCTTTCATTTCAAAACACTTTTCAATCATCTCTTTCCCCCCATGAAAAAATTATGGTTCAATACAGCATTTTCAATGAATTTACATCAGAACAGAAATCCATAAAATTCAATTTTATTAAAATTGCGCAAAATTAATAATTTACAAAATCCTTTGATGCCTCTCAAACACCTAAAGTTGTTTCAATCTTTAAAATTTGAGATATCAGAAATTAATTACTGTAAACCTGTATTAATTGGAAAGCTCTGATAAAGTGGAAAGGTTCGTCGGAAAAGGTGGAAAGTTGGACCAAAATAACAAAATTTGGGAAATTCATCATTTGCAAATCAAAATGGTATTATTTTTCTTCATTTCTTTCCATTTTACAAAAAGTAAGCATGTTCCATGTGGATTTAATCAGCAATTTAACTTTCAGTTTTCTCTTGGCAAAAAAATTGTTCAAAAGGCAAATGGTAAATTGCTGATTAAATCCACATGGATCATGCTTGCTTTTTGTAAAATGCATAGAAATGAAGAAAAATAATACCATTTTGATTTGGAAAAGATGAATTTCCTAAATTTTGTAATTTGGTTCCAACTTTCCGCGTTTTCCAATGAATCTTTCCACTTTATCAGAGCTTTCCAATTAATACAGGTTTACGGTAATTTGATTGTTTGAATATTCTTATTTTAATATTCCTTCGAAAATGTCAATTTTTTAAAATTTTCATAACATTTTTAAACGCTCCTAATTCCCAAATATTTTAAGATTATAATTTTTTCATGCATAACATTTTCAAAATTCTTGCATCAAAATTAATAAGCTTCTAATTAGCAACTGATTTAATCATTAGCAAATTGAGCTAAATTGGTTGAATGAACATGAGGAGCCCAGTACGTAAATTGAGCAAGATAAGTAAGATGAGCCATCATGGATTAGCAAGAAAAGCAAAATTTCTTTTTAACTTGATATGATCTTTAGACACGTTTTGTGACAAATGTATTCTTATAAACCTATGTTCTGAAGTAAAATGGTCTATTGTGCCAAATATAAATAAGTGATAATCAATTAGATTTTCCATATTTTTTTAAATTTCCATTGAAGCAGAACTAATATTTATTGAAAATCCTGGTTTTAAAGAACAAAGTTGAATTTGTTCTAGCTTTTGAGTTAAATAACAGCTTGAAAAGATTACTTCATTCTCAGCAAGTCTCTTTTTAACAAACTATCTTTTTGGGCAAAAGAAGGTACATGCACATTATTTTCTAATGGTCCTTTGAATTTGATATGCCTTCAAAATAAATATTTCTATTTTTTGTCCCAAAAAGATGTTCACTAACTTTTCAGGAAGAACAAATTATCATTCTTGCCAATAAAATTTTACCTTTAGGAGAGGTTCTGAGAAGTTAACTTGAAAAATTCGTGAAAAGAAGGAAAATGAGCGAATTTTGGGCCCATTTTGGAGTGAAAGTATGAGGCAGAGAAGACATTTTGCAGATATTTTTGGTCAGGTTCTGACAGTAAAGTTATTCTAGACTCCAAAAATTTAAATTAGAACATCACAAGTGCTATGGTCTATTGGCAATTCACCAAACGTGGCTGAACGCTTCTTTCAAAGTGCTAAAAATACTTTTTAGACAATCTCTGTTTTACAAAACTTTTTGTAAATTTAATATGTGAATCAGAAAGTGGAAGACATTTTCTTTCAATAGAATCAATATGTTGATAATGAATTATGTATGGAAGGCCACGTTTCATATGTGCAATGAGCATCATTGATATGGGATTCAAAATATACTTAATAGCAGTTATGATATTCATTGTAGAGTTATTCATTTAACCCTTATTGATATGCACTCCATTGACAAGCACCATTTATGAAGCAAACATCAATGCATAAACGGCGCAAGGCACACACACCGCATGTCCCTTTTTTATGAAAATTGATGAAATTTTAAGCCGCTAATCTTGACTCTTCTTGTTAAAAAGCATTAAAATATTGTATTGGACCATGCACTTTTTATCAGCGATGATCATGAAATCATCTCGCGGATCTTTTTAGAGAGCTGTTATATAGGAGTTTTTGTCATCTTCCCTCAACTTCTCTTTTCTATGCTTATCCTGTGCTTAATGGAATGAAAGCCATTTCATCTCATTCATTCTTTGTTAGATTGAATCATTCTGATTGAAATGGAATGAAATGGAAAGCTTCTTTTCAAGTAGCAGGCTTTTTCCGTGCAACAGGCTTTTTCCGCTCAACAGGCTTTTTGCATGAAAGGCTTTTTAGCACTGATTTTTTGCAAAACATGCTTTTTTTGTACAACTATTTTCCCCGCAGCAAGCTTTTTATTCTCTTATGAAATAAATTTTGAAAGTTTTTGAGATATTCTATCGCGGATATAGCACAGAGTTTCCAACTGTACTTGAGCCTTGAACAAATCTCTGTCACCCAAAATAGTGTTACCAGGACTCAATTTCCTTGAGATAATATTGAGAAAGCAGACAGTGTCTTTTGCTCTGCAATAAAAGAGACCATGAAAACTTGATTTTGACAAAAAATTAAATCCCTTAGGCCTTGGAAATGGCCTAGAAATATACCCGGAAATAAGACACATTTCAATAATAAATATCTGAAAAAAATAATTATAAGATTTTCTTCAAAATTTTGTACAATGAAAGACATCAATAGAGTCCGTACAAGGGGAGTAGTATTTTGAGAAATTCTAGAAATAGATTTTCCTCAAATTTCAGGATATGGTTTTTTCATCAACCTTTACCCCCCATAAGAGTTTCAGAAAAAAATTACTTCATAAAGATAAAAAATACTTCGTACGGGTCAAAAATGTAAACAGACCCAAATTTTCAAATTTTTATGAAGTACTTCTAATTGTTTTCTTTATGAAGTAATTTTTTCTGAAACTAGGTGATCCCTGAACACAATCCCAACTTTAGTTTTTTGAAAAAAATCAATTTAGATGTTACTACCTCCATTTGAAAATCAGATAATTAGATTAGGAAAATTGAGACATTTCAAAATTTCAAGTTTGCATCAGAGGAAGTGCATGACACACAAACAGAAAAAATATGGGAAAAATACGGGAAAAGGTGTGAAGAGCCATGAAATCCAAAGGGCGGTAGTAACATGTAAATGACATTTTTTGGGAAATATGAGGACAGATTTGAATTCTGCAGATAAAAGTCTATTAGAAAAACTTTTCCAAACTTGATTTTACTTGATTTTTACGATCCCCTGAAAATCCTTTTTTAAACTCTAATGGGGGGCAAGGGTAATGAAAAAATCATACCCTAAAAATTTGAAGAAATTCTATTTCTAGTATTCCTCATAAAGCGCGCGACTTGTTTGAGGAACAATTTGGCTAAAACTTGAAGGAAATTCGAATTTACTACAAGATTGACAAAACACACAATTGATCCATCCCTAACATTTTTTGAAAGTTTTTTCAACTTGTCATACTCCCAAATGCTCAAAATGAAATCATTGGACCTGCATAATAGGAGATTTTGGAATATTTTGACGGTTTTTGGAATATTTTGATTGGTATTGGATATATTGATGGGTTTTCAAAGCATCAAAAATTTATAAAATATGACCAAAAACTGGCAAAATCTTCCAAAATATCCAACTATACTGGTCCAATGACTTTGTTTTGAACATTTGGAAGTGTGACAAGTTGGGAGAAACGTTAAAAATTGTAGCATGATTATTTATTTTCTGCACTGGATTTTTTTTCAAGTACAAGTTTTTAACAAGGCTAAAGCATCGCAATGTATACGAGTTTAGATCATCACCCGTAAATTGTGAGACATCAGTCGTGTCAATCGTGAGACGTCAGTCTTGTCACTCACAAGACATCAGTCATGTCAAGCACACGACGTCAGTCGTGTCGATCACGAGACATCAATCGTGTCAATTGCGAGACGTTTGTCTTGTCAATTGCGAGACATCAGTCGTGTCAAACATGAGATGTCAGTCGTGTCAATTGTAAGACATCAGTCATGTCAATTTGGAGAAGTCAGTCGTGTCAATCATGAGACGTCAGTCATGTCAATTGTAAGACATCTCGCGATTGACACGACTGAT
>JAOWAT010069340.1:0-11085 GCA_028571025.1 Longipedia americana | reverse complement strand
TCCAAAATTGCGCTATTTGCATTTGAAGAAAGGTCCTATTTTTATGCTGTATCGTCAAAATCCGCCGTACTGCCTCATATCTCGTGCTGCGTTAAGTTTCGCGGAATTTTTAACTTCAATGATAACATAAATCATTGAGATGAATTATTCCGCAAAACTTGGCACAGCACGAGATATGCACAATCTATTTTGGGACAGAGGAAGTATTATTTTTGTCGTACTTTGACAAATGTGCTTGAAACTGGTAAAACAATAATTGACCAATTACCACCTGGAAAATGTCGATTGTACCCTCAGATTGAAAAAGAATTATTTCGTAAGAATTTTATGCTATAAATTATTGAAACAGTTGGTAATTTTTGAGAAATTCACTTGGAAAGCGCAGCTGTTGTCAAGAAAAGATTTTTTTATGAACATTTTAGTCTTGAAAATAATGTGTGAGAAACGATTTGCCTAAAACTTGAAGGAAATTTGAGTTTACAACAAGATTAACTAAACACGCAATTGATCCACCAATGGCAATTGTCACACTCCCAAATGCTCAAAAAGAAGTCATTGGACCTGTTCAGTTGGATATTTTGGAAGATTTTGCCAGTTTTTGTATGTTTTGATGGGTTTTTGAAACATCAAAATTTTATAAAAATGACAAAAAACTGGCAAAATGTTCCAAAATATCCAACTATACAGGTCCAATGACTTCTTTTTGAGCATTTGGGAGTGTGTCAAGTTGGGAGAAACTTTCAAAATTGGAATTGGGGGATCAATTGTGTGTTTAGTTAATCATGTATTAACTTGAAAGCTATAGACCAGAAAGTTCCTCATATATAATAAAATCATACGAATATACATGAACTGAGAGGACAAAATTTGGCTACTACATTTTAGCATCATTCCATAAACTAGCTTGACTTTAAAATGAAGTTTCCCTAGCACATTTGACCCTAATTGGAAAAGTTTGTGAAAGGATTTAAGGATAACTCTGCAGGAAAAGAGCAAAATAAAAGCCTAATCTCATTTAGTAATTTAGTTGTTTGGTGGAAAATAGAGCATTCAATTCTCTATGGATAAGAATTGTATCATTTCTGGAATGTATTTTAGAAGGAATCTAGATATAAAATTAATTTGGAAATGATTCGATGCAATAATGTCTTAAATGGAACAGAACAACTTTTTGGTAATCGTTATTATTCATATTTTTATTAATCTCAACGTCTTTGGTTCCAAATTCAGATAATGTTTTCTCAAAAACCGAATTAAGCAAACTAATTTGATAGATATTAACAAAGCACTGAGATAATCACAAGACGATTATGATCATTCAATACATGTACTGCTTTCGTCTTGAAATATGCCATTGTGTCATAAAATATCCCTCTACTTGAAACTGGCTCAACCAAGCGTAGATTTAACGATTGAGCTAATTTCAAGTGGACAATGAAATATTGTTCGTACATAATGTTGAAATTATATGATAAATACACTTACAAGGATAAATCGTTTCCACCACCAATTGTTTCAGCATCTACGATTATTCCTTCTGGAGGTTCTTTCATTAGTGTCATCAGTTCCTTTTGTAACCGTTTCTGAAATTAAAGAAATGACTCAGAGTAAGTGCAGTGTACAAAATTAGATTCCGCCAAAAGACGCACAGTTGTCAAAAAGAAAAAACTTTTCAAAATGGTTTCTGGAATGAAAAGTTCCAACTTCTGCTGCTGCATAGACAACAGGATGGGTTGCATAATGATATCCATTTTCGAAATGTGCTGGTATTCTTTGCACTTTTATTTGTTCAGCAGTCTTGGATTTGTAAAACTGAGGGAATACGTTATGAGACTGGCTCATTACAGGAACATTAGTGTTGATTTAGGTAATGTTAGTACTATTTTGGGACATAGGTAGCACAATTTTATTGGTCTCATATTTCAAAGTTTAATTCAACTGCATTCCCTGCACTAATACTATAATTAATTTTTATTCCAGAATCGATTATTCTGAGCGCTATTGGAGCTTCAGCGATGTACTTGTCATTTCTGGCGTCAGTAGGATTATTCTCAGTTGCTGTGAGGCGAGGCAAAACCAGAGTTTTTCTCATCATTTATTTGGTCAAGAATTTTCTCATGGTGTGGGCCAATATTGGATTTTTGGTTTATTTGTACAACAGGAACTTTTCAGAAATTATGAACACTGATGTTTTTGGATTCAGTGTGGCATTCGTGGCAATTTTTGGTATTTTGGTGCCAATCTACTTTGGATATATTGTTTACATTTATAATTTCGAGTGCAACAGACGCATACGAATCGCAAGGCGCTTATTCATTGCTTTGGAGATTCGCAGAGGAAATATTGAGGAAGAGGCGATCAAAATGCTTCGTCTCCAGAATCAGCTCATAATGCAGAAAGGAGGCTTGGCCAGGGATACTTTTGAGGAGCAATACAAGAAAATTCAGGAGGCAAAAGTTCCAAAGAAACCGATCAAGGCAAAGAAATTCAAAACGAAAAATAAAGGTCTCCTCAGAGGTCTGATTTGGGGAAAAGATAAAAGGAAGACCAGAAGTAAGTCTGTAAGGAAGAAGAAAAGTATAACCACCAGAACCGAAAGAAAAAGCTCATAGATCGGATAAAATTTGATTCAATAACATTAGATTAATAAAATTGTTTAGTTCCACCATATATGACAAATCATTCATGTAACTATTTGTATGTATTTTCCAATGAAATTTCAATTTTCGGTGCATTCAGCCTTCAAATTCTTCTTGGGCACAAAGTAGTATATGATGGAAGGACTCCTAATAATTTTTGCTCCTTCCTAGGATTCACAGGATCCGCAGGAGGCAGCTCAGGAACATTGTTTGTACTTTCTGAAGTTTACTAGTACGTAGTAGTTTCTAAAAACTTATTACTACCATGGCTTTGGCATGTGAACAGTGGACACTTGATGGAAATAATTCTTCAGTCCTTGTCACTGCCATGTCTTGTGAAAGACTGGATGGAAAGTTTGGCATGACTTGTGCAGGAAAAATGAAAATTTGCAAGCATCAAATTTATCTTTGATGACAAGATGACACTTGACTTACCTCCCATCTTGGATTTTCATTATTAGGTTTGTTTTTATTCTTTTTCTTTTGAAAAGATAATTTTGTGAAAAGTGTGTTAATTGAAGAAGTCATTCTATTCTTTTTATTTTCTTTATTCCAACTTTTTTGTTTTGAATGTGTGTATGTTGTGTCTAAAGCTTCTTTTTTATTTGTCCTCCTTTCACTTTTCATTCAATCTTGAGAGAGATGTTTTTTGCTTTCTTACAGTGAACTCAACTGAAAGATCACTGAGCAAAAAATTAAGTTCAGAACAGTTGGAAAATAATAAATTTTTTCCCAAAGCATGAATTGAGCTGAGGTTAGGGAGATTCACTATTTTTGGCTGATGAAGATGTGAAAATAGTCTATGATAAAATTTCTAAAAGTTTGTTTATTCTATTTAGTCAATAAAGGGTAGATTTGAGTGAATGAAAATGATGCTGCGTACGATTCCCTAACAAAAAAGTGTGCTTAACGATCTGATTGAGGATTATTGAAACTCTTTTTGAGTTGGTTGAAAAAATTGTTGATTCAGTTTTTGAGAAATGCTGAATTTGTGTGAAAGCTACATTAAATCCCAATTTCTCATATTTAATTCAAGTTTCCAATTTTTCATGCAGATTAATAAATATCAACGCCAATGCCTTAAATCAAAGCATAATTTCAGTGATTATTTTATTCAAATTATATCATAAGACTATGAGACAACAAGTGTCTTACAAACTGTATTGTATTGAAGGTTTGAAAAATGGAAACAACCTTAGAATATATGGCTTCTTAAAAAAGAAAATAAATCAAATATTTTGAAAATTGCGTATTGAAAGACTCTTAATAAAAAGCAATATTTAAAATTATTGCTTCATCACAGCAAAAAATTCTAGAAAAAAATTACATTGAATTTTAAGGCAGACTGACACGAAAACTACATTTTCCTGCAGAAGAAAGAAAGTTTCTTTAATAACTTCTTTAATGTTCGTTTCTGAATGCTTGTTCCAAAGAATCTGGTTGAAATTCCACAAAATGGCCATCTCCTCAAATCAACAAAAATTCTGTATTCAGAACTGGATCAAAAAAATTTTTTTATTACATTCCTGAAATGAGGCATTTGAATTTTCAATCTCTAGAAGAGGTATCTCATTTTTTACAAATACAGGCTTTTTTTTGACAAAATTTTTTCCAAAACTGAGCGAAAATTTTTGGTGAAATTGAGAAAAAATTGCAAAACTGAGGTTTGCGAAATTTCTAGATGATTAAAAGTTCTCATTTTGGTGCAAATGTGGAAATTTCTGTCCAAATAATGTCATTTTTGGGAGAATTTTCATGAATTAACAAGAAATTTGTGGATTTTGAAGCCAATTTTGTCCAAAGCTGGGGAAATTTTATGAAAATTTGTCAAATTTTGTCCAAAACTGAGAAAATTTTTCCAAAACTGAGAATTTTTTTTCCAAAACTGAGCTCAAAAAATTCCAAAGCTGCGATTTTTGAAATTTCTAGCTATTTTAATAAACTAGAAACGTGTCAAAAAATTCTGAAATAGAACAAAAAGCACCAAAGTCAGTCTGCCTTTCATCCAAAATTTTTTGTTGATGTGAAGCAGCATGATGTACGAACATTTACGAGGAAAATTTTTGTGCAATTTTCCATTTGTCCTTTTTCAGCCCTATCTCTTGCTTCAAAATCGTTTTCCATTTTGTCTGCAGCAAAAAAGTGTAAAATTTAACAACTTTTACCATAGACTATTTGAAAGCTAACGTTGCAATTTTATGAATTTCATTCGAAATGGTCTTTCTAGCTTTCTAATCTGGTTCCCTTTTTTCTTCGGTTTAATATCACACTCCGAGTGAGTAGTGCTTTATCTGCAATTTTCTTTCTTAATCTTGCACAAAATTAAACCGCTTTTCACTTTTGCCTTCTTTTGTTTTGCAGATCTTTCTTTGGGTGAGAATAAAGGCCTTTTTCATTATATTTTTCAACTATCCATGTCTATATTTGTATTGTATGAGAAATATTAAGAGTCAAGCTTGAAGAAGATTCGAGTTTACACCAAGATTAATTTCATGTGCAATTGATCTAGTACAGTTAAAGACAGATTTCACATCATACATTTTTAACGACAATATTTGTTTAACGTCATTTTCCAACTGATTTAGTGGCAAAGATGGGGACCAAATTTATTTGATAGGAAAATTTAGAAGGAAAATGATGAAAAATCCGTCTTATACAGGAAAAAAGGAAAAATAATGTGGGACTGAATTTGCCGCAAAATTCGTTGTCTAAGAAACTCTCAGAATTAAGAATACAATCACTTTGAATGGATTTTTTGGACAATTTTTATCATTTTTTTCACATTGAAAAACCATGAAAATGCACGAAATTTGCAAAAATCTCCCGAAATAAATGCAATATTTGTTGCTTTAAAAATTTGGGAGAATGGCAATTTGGGAGAGACTTTCAAGTTATTGAATAAGTGGATCAACCGACAGCAAGGCTTATCTTGAGCTAAACTCAAATCTCATTTAAATTTGACTCGAATTGTTCCCACTACACAAATAACCATTCAAGCCTCGTTGTAGAATCAGTTAGATGTTGCATCTGAGTTTAAAAAGCACTTTTGCACTTTTCATTCAGCCTGTCAGATGCACTTAAGTGGAGCTTGAGCAATATGAGTGTTTAAACCAATTTAAATCTTTTCTATTCTGAAGTGGTTTGAAGTGATGGTGGTTTTTTGTGAATATGTAATCTTATGCAGCTTAAAGTAGGTACAGGACTAATACTATTCAATCATTTTAACAACATAAATCACCCGAATGGACCTATCCTGGCATTTTTACCGATTGCAGGTTTCATTAAATAACATCTGAAAATTTTTAAAGTTTTTCATGAAAGATTGAATTTTTGCCTAATTTTGGGCCTGGGTTTTTCAAAAATTCAGTGAAAAAAATCAACTCCAGATTCACTGAAGCACTGCCCAGATTTCTTTATTTCAGTTTCACGGTGATGTTTGCTACAAGAATCTATGATTTGCTTTTGTTCTTTGAAGGCAGTTTTGATTTTATTGGTATAGAATTTGACCGATTACTGATTTCCAAGGATCTTACAGAAATATATTAGACTTTCAATATAGAATTAACCACTCAAAGTTTTTTTAAATTAATAGACGGAGCAGTAGAAGTATCTTGTTTAATATTTTCATTTGAAAGAGATTTTCCTTCCTTGTCTTCTATCTAATGAGTTTATCAATTCAAAAGGAATCCTTAATTACATATTTTGGGAAAAATGAATAATGTAATGCATTTTTCCTTTTGATCATTCAAATGAAAGTTTTATCAGTTTGTTCAGTAGAAATTTATTCTTACCGTATAGCAACCTAAATCGGACCTACCAGGGGTAAATCGGACCTAAGCTAAAATGAAACTAGAGTGAAATCTAAGCATTTTAAGCTTAGGTCCGATTTACCCCTGGTAGGTCCGATTTAGGTGGTCATACGGTATAAAGAAGTTTGAGATAAGAATAATTTAATGATTAAATATGACCTTTCTTAATGAAGTCTGATGAGAAATAAGGAATACAATCAACAAAAAGTCTTCCACATTCTTGAAGCTAGAGGAATGAATGACAAAATCATGGAATCACAGTGGAAAAGTAATTCCAAAATGATATCAAACAATGTTGTAGCATTATGGATATAGAAGATCTTGGTGGATTCTGTTTCTTTCTCCTTTTGTTTTTATTTTCAAATGAAATGAAAAACATGTCATAAATGTCTTTCTTACGGTCAATTAGATTTCTTTTGAGAAATATCTCCAATTTGCATGCTGATTCTGTCAGAGAAGTCTTGTCAAAACTCTGCATGCCCTCAAGTATTTTCCAAGTTCAACCAATTTAGAAAGTCTAAAAACCATTTGTCTGCATAACATAACAGGACTGTATAGTGCAGAGTCATGTAAAATGAAAATTAAAACTAAGAAAGAATTTTTAAATTTCATAATTCAAGGATTTGGAAAGTAGGAGAAAGTATCTTTATTCTTAATTGTTTTCATGTAATGCATTGCTTTGTTTTGGTTCCAAATGACTTTTGAGGAAAAAAGCATAAAATCTGCTTTTGAGGCATCCCAACGGACTTTTTAAATTAAAAGTTTTGCATATTTTTGAGAAGAACGCATTAAAAATTTTGTGTTATGTAGTAAATTTAATCAAAAATTGCATCATTAACCTCAATTTCCGCATAGGGGAAAAGAGATAATTGAATAATTCTTTTTACTTATGAAAGATTTGACATAATCCTAGCTAAAAATTGTAAGCTTAAAAATCACAAAATTTTGATTAATTTCAAAAGATCATTGGAGCACCTCATATAACTAAACAATCTATTACGTACTTTTAAAACTAAGGTAGCAAGAAGCATCCTTGCAGAGCAACATATTTTAGAAATATACCCTCAAACAAAAATTAATAAAAAACTTTCCTGGCTTCAACATTTATATTTTTGATTAAAATTAATAAGTGAAAGTTTCCCAATTTCCCTACAGTAAAGATTAAGTGAATGAGCTGTACCACTGGAATAGCATTCTCTTGCCTTGCTAAATTAGTTTTCAAACTCTCTTGAAATTGCTTCTCAGCTATAATTGAGTTCATAAAAGTTTTTCAAGACATTATACAAACTTTGTCATAAGACAGATAATATTAATCAAGATTAATCTAAGATCTATGCTAATATTACCCCGGCTTTTTTGAAAATCTTTTTAAATCCCAAAGCTGAGAACTAATCGATCTTGATGAAAAGTTAGACATATTCCACAAATTTTTTCAAAAGCTGATAAAAATTTTTCAAAAATTTAGGAAAAATGTTCGAAACTGAGATTTTTCTCATAAACCCAAAAAGTGCTATTTAGGAATTTTTTAGGCATTTTATGGGACAAAAGTGTTTCAAGAAAAACGTCTGTTACCGTACCGTATCTTATTCTATATCGAACCTACCAGGGGTAAATCGGACCTATGCTCGAAATGCTTAAATTTCACTCTAGTTTCATTTTAGCTTAGGTTCAATTTACTATTGGGAAGTCCGATTTAGCATAAAGTACGGTATATGAAGGTGAATTGTAAGATCAAAAATGAATAATCTATATTCTATATGTTTCACAAGAGGCTTTGTCTTTGAAAAGACCATGTAAGAACTTAATTTTCAGAAACACTTCAATAAATATATCAATGGCACTAATATGAAAGATGTGTTCTTTACTTCAACTGTAGTTTAGAACTGAAGTTCTAAAATGTGGCTTACCATCTCAGACTGGTGCATAATGTCATTCATTCAGCTTTCTTTAAAACATAAAGTAAAGTTCATCTAGAACAGCGAATTTTTGTCGGAGCTCTAGCAGAAATTTTTCACTTTTATGCTTGAAAAAATAATTATATTCCCACTATCCTGACATCTCATAGAACCCCCATAAGCTTTTGGGGTCAAAATTCAAGAAAAATTTAAATTCCCATATTTTTCTATAGGAAAAGATGTAAACAAACCAGCAGCAGGCCCCGTATTTAATTGCTTTTCCTATTGATAAAATATGGGAATTTAAATTTTTCTTGAATTTTGAACCCAAAAGCTTACGGGGGTTCTATGGGATGTCAGGAAAATGGGAACATATTTATTTTTTCAAGCATAAATGTGAAAAATTTCTGCTATAGCTCCCACAAAAATTCGCAATTTTAGATGAACTTCATTTTATTTTTCGCAATTTAAAACAACTTTAGAAAAAGAAGAATATCTTTCTCTTTCTTTGTGGCCATTTGTTCTGATGTACAAGGAAGGCCTGCATAATATAACTGGTGTGTTTTGCCATCGCAAAATAGACATATATAGAAAATATAAGGAAAGAATTAAGTTTCTCAGTTTTGGCAATTCATGCAGCTGAGGCTTGAAAAATTTTTGCTGTTATTTTGAGAATTTTGGACTGAGTTTTCCGAAATTCTGTGTTATAGCATTTATGACATGTAAAAAATCGCAGCTCTGAGTTTTGTGAAAAATTTTAGGTTTGTATCTTCAGCAATATAATTTTGCATCAGTGTGAGAACAACACCATGCTTTCTTTGTACACCGATCAAAAACCTAAAAATTTCTTTCGTATTTCCTGGTTTTGACATTTTCAATTCTCAGTTTTGAAAAAAAATACTCAGTTTAAAAAAATTATCTGACTTGAAAAATTCTCAGTTTAAAGCAGCATTTGGGATAGATATTTACAAAAATTTCTAAAAGAAATGTCTTTACTAAATAAGTGCCGTTTTAGCACCAATTTTTGTTTTAGATATGATTTCGAAAAATTCTAAAAAATTCGTAAATCCTGCTTAAGATTTTTGTTCAGCTTTGTGAAAAATCTCGGATTTTAGTTCTGACATTTTCAATGAAAAAAAACCCGTACACCAAGAAATTAATTGGCATTTCTCATTACTAAAAAACACCAATGAAAATTTTGGACCATATTAGCAATTCATATTATTTGTTAAATGATATCAAAACAACTGTTTCTGCTTGCAGGTCACATAATAACGTTGAAGAAAATGAACTTTTGCAAAAAATAAGCAAAAACTGCAGAAGAAAAAGCTGCTAAAATTGTTACTCTTACTGACAACGAAAGAATATTTGTGAAAACTTTTTTGGGTGAATGAAAGATGATTTCAGACTTTAAACTGAAACTTTTTTGTGCATTGTATTTGAAATGTCAATTTATTATTTTGCACTGTCAGGCTCTTTTTGACACATTTCTGACTGGTTCAACATCGAAAAATTTTGAATTCAATTTTCTGCTTTTTATGGGGATGAATTTCTTGAACATGTAGCTGGATTTTCAATTTTTTGCATCAGTCTTGCAAAATTGGAATTTCTAACCAGTTTTTTACTGAACATCAAAATAATAAATAGGCTGATTTGAAATCTAAAATTACTTTTTTGATCAGCTTTCCAGTTTTGGGAAAACAAATGTTTTTGGAAAATTTTACTACATAAATTCAAATTTTTAGGCTAATTTGAAATTGAGAAAATTTGTATGAGTTATTTGTTTTTGCTAAGATGTTGTTAATAGTTTCAATAGAGCTATTCATAGCAAATTATTATTGCCAGAAAATAGACACCTGAACGTATTTTTTGAGGGAGCCATGTTTGGTTTTGAAAATTAATTTTGATTTCTTTATCACATTATATCACTGAGTGCTTCATTTCCATACCTGGAAAATCTTAAAAGATAGAATTTCAGGTTTTAAAAGTTTTTCTTGTAATTCAATTTTTGAAATTGTAAGTTTGATCTTCTTAAAAACCTTCATTGCAATGATTTTACTTATATAATTATGAAACACTTGACATATTCACAAAGTATTATTCTGCACTTTTCTTTCCACACTTTCAGCAACAATAGCACAATCAATTACAAAACACCTGACATACAGTACTCTAACTATAAAAAACCCTTCTGAATACAAAATATCAATAATTACAATATCAAACCGGCTTTCCAAAAAACAAAATGTCTGCACTTCAAACCACTCTAGATATGATAGCACTCTACTGTTAGCAACAATAATAAAATTAGCATTAATGCACTGCTGTTGTTGTTTTGTCTCTTGTTCTTCTTCTCATGGTATATTTCCCTTTTTAGAAGGCAGCAGGACAATGAAATGTTATCGAAAACACAGATCTTGCACTCTTCTTTCTCTCTTGGCTTTTACGAATGAAATCCCTTTTGCTCTGAGTTTCTTTCTTTTTCTAGTTGTGATCAATAAAGAAATATCCATGAATGAAAGTAATGCCAAATACGATTTCATTTAAGAATTTTTAAAGAAACTTACAGAAGCATTTATAAAGAATGGGGATAAAAGTTTTCAATTCTTAACAGACCTTATCCCAGTGGTAGGAACTATCTGTCCAGAAGAATTTTTTTTATTTGCTAAAAACCACCTGGGCCTCTTATTTGGTTCATATAATGATGTTCTAGCCAAAAAAATTGATCATGACCCTTTGCAA
>JAOWAT010069229.1:0-11087 GCA_028571025.1 Longipedia americana | reverse complement strand
CTCACCTCGACCGGGATGCGGAAGTATCTCACGAACAGCGAGAGGCAGCGGTTTCTTGCCGCCTGTGACGGCCTGCCGGATGATGAACGCCTGCTGTGCCACTGCCTGTTATGGACGGGAGCCAGACTGTCGGAAGTTCTGGCCCTTGAGCCGGAGCACATATCCGGCGAGGAGGGCACCCTCGCCATCCGCTCCCTGAAGAAACGGGGACAGGTGAGCTATCGACGTGTTCCCGTGCCGCAAACGTTGCTCACAGACCTTTTGCAGGCATCAAGGCCCTTGTTTCCATGGGGGCGCACGCGGGGATGGATGACCATCAAGACGGTCATGGAAGCAGCTGACATATCAGGCCCGCAAGCCTGTCCGCGTGGATTGCGACACAGCTTTGCTGTCCATGCCATATCCTCAGGTGTCCCCCTGCATCTTGTCCAGCGCTGGCTCGGTCATCAGCGTCTTGAGACAACGGCCATTTATTCGCAGGCCTTCGGGCATGAGGAACGCCAGATTGCAAGCCGGATGTGGCAGTGAAATTCAGCCCCGTAATGTGTGACAGCGTCATCCGTGGTCATGGGATGGACTGACGTTCAGCGGTTCATTTTGTCGGGAAACCCCTTGCTCCCGTATCCGGCCCCACGTGGCAGACCTGTCAAAGAGTGCAAGGCCAGGGCAAGCGCTACGCGGCCCTGCACACTTTGTCATGCCCGCCCTTTGTCGTGGTGACGGGAGCGACAGGCGTTCCCCAAACCAAAAGAAAGAAATCGACATGAACGACAAAACCACCATGACCACGGAGGACATCAGAACCCAGCGCATCCGCGAGCTGAATGATACCCTGCGCACCACAGGCATAGGTGCCAACGGCCATATCCTCGCCACCCAGGGCATCATGCAACTGTCCGATGAAGACCGCCGGGACGTTCTCACCGCCGTGAAGACATTCAGCGACTTCACCGAGGACAACGACCCTTACGGCGAGCACGACTTCGGCGCATTCACAAAGAACGGTCAGCGGATTTTCTGGAAAATCGACTACTACGCACCGGACATGCTGCATGGTTCCGAAGATCCGGCAGACCCGGCCCAGACACGGCGGGTGCTGACGATCATGCTGGCAAGCGAGTATTGAGCCAGCTGCACAGGAAAACCCCGCAAAAGCGGGGTTTCCTTCTTGTTATCGTATGTAGTTCCGGGACTCGTACTTGTACCAGTCACCACGCGCACAGTTGTACTGATGGTGAATTGGCTGAAAGACATACCGGCTGGGGACCGGAATGTTCCGTCTGAAGCATCCTATGCACAGCCGGTAAAGGCGTGAGAAGATTGCAAGGCGAATGGCAGCAGAAAGATATCCGGCAAAGTCGATGAGTTTGTCATTCATGTAAAAAAGCTCCTGTGGTTCTGACAGAATTGTCAGGAGCTTCTGGCGTCCGGCATTAGAATTTCCCGACACCCTTCATTGTTCTTTAAATATCCACGGGGATGCGGGGGCAGACAGCCCCCGCCCATCATGCAATATCACTCTGTGGCCCACTGTGAATGCGCACCTTCGCCCATGATATCCGAAGCTCTTCATAGAGGATAAACGCACCGGTTTCCTTGCCACTGGAGACCTCCGGTTTTGCCACCTCAACCCATTCAGCGGTGTAACCGGCCTGCTTGAGCGCGGCGACAAGCTGCCTTGCAGCTGGTGTCTGCCGCAGGGAGGCATGCAGGTCTTGCGCAAGGCGCACATGCCCGTCTCCCTGACCCGCAGCGGTGGTGATGGCGTCCTTGACGGCCTCATAGGAGAACACCTTGCGGGCAACAGCTTCGCGTTGCTGCATGGTGAGATCGAGAACCCTGTCGGCGGCGGTCAGTTTCATCAGCCGAGATAGGCCTTGGTGACATCGAGGCGCGAGTGCCCCAGCTCTTCGGAGATCGTGAGCCGCGCATCACGGTCAGCCTGCTTTTCGGCGGGCGTGAGAGCCTTTGCAGGCTTCCCGCCATCCTTCGGGCAGGGGAAGCCGGTAAGCGCCCTATAGCGCCACTGGGCGTAGTTGTGGCGCAGGCCGTGCAGGTTGGTCATGCCCGCCTTGAGGGTCTGATACTCAAACGCCTTCCTGTGCTCGATATAGGACTTGTCCGGGGGGATGAGGGAACCATCCCCCACAACGTCCCGAACCTCGTTCAAAAGCGCCCTGTGGCGGTCTGAGAGGATGGGAACCTCGCGGTATCTCCCGCCCTTTGTCCAGCTCGGCTTGAGGGCGATCTTATCGCCCCTGTCGGCAAGCCGTGGCTGGAATTTCAACGCCTCCTCGACCCGAAGGCCAAAGGCCGCAGACATGCGTACGGCAAGCTGCATGCGCTGGCAGGGCAGTCTGTCCACCCTGTCGAGGTTGAGGCGTTGCGCCTTATTCACATCAGAGGCAGAGCGGCGCTCGATGCCATAGGCGTCATTGGAGCGATGCACCACGGAGGCCTTGTTGACGGATTTTGCCCACCACCGGAGCGCCGCCATGCGGTTCTTGATAACACCGGCCTTGAGCCCCTGCCCTTTCCACGTCTCGACAAGCCGCTCCACGTGTTTTGGCTTCAGGCTTTTGGCTGAAGGCAGGCGGTAGCCCCCTGCCCGCAAGTCCCGCGCAAACATATGCACCATGCGCAGCCTGTCGGCCTGTGTCTGGCGGGAGCCTGTGCGGTCGCCCTTGGCGAGCTGGTTCAAATCGAATGCGAGTGCGTCCAGTGTGTTTTACTTTCTTTGTTGTTGTTTGTTGCCAGTTTCAGGGTGAGTGAAAATGGCCTGCTAACGTCCCTTGGGATGGTTAGCCCGCACCGGAGTGCGGAAGCAGCCGAATTACTTGGGTGTACCTTCCGTTCATTTGCTTGCCTGGTAATCTCCTACAGTTGGTATTGCGGCCTATGGCCGTCTGTCGGTTCCGGCCTTGGCTGGCAGTGCAATCCTTTCTCTGTGTGCCTCTCACGGGCTCCGCCCGCTGTACCTGTTGGCCGTGTTCGGGTCGGTTGGGTTTATGGCGGTTATCCGCCGTCGTCGTTGGTTGCCATGTGTGGCCTCCTTTCAGGGGTAAATGTGCCAGTACGCGCATGATGGCGTGTTGATGTTGCGCACACAGCACCCGCGCTGTGTTACGGGCGTCACGTGCCAGTCACTTATGGAACCACCGCGCAAAAGGTTGCTGACATTGGGTTTGCCGCCGCCGTCACGTCCTAATATGAAATTAGCCCGTGACGGCTTCGCCAATGTGGCCTTGCGGCCACGGGGATGGCATCCCCACCGCAGGGCAACAGCCCTGCGCCCCTGCTGATAGCCCTTGCGGGCTGGCAGACTGCTTCGCTCACTACGGCGCTATGGGGTGAGCGCGTTCGCTGCGCAGTCAGCCTGTGCCGGCGCATTGCGGAGGCCTTTCTAAGGCCATATGCCCGAAGGGCGCAAATTTTTAAGCGAGGTTCTGGGGGGCTGCCCCCAACGCCACTACAAGCACAATCAGACCGACCGAGGCTCCGCGCTGCGCTTGTGCGCCCGCACCACCCGGCCAGATTCTGCTTTCCGTTCTGCCCCCCGCGTTCGCCACGTGGCAGAGGTGCAAGGGATTGCACCCTGTCAGGAAAAAGCTTGACGAATTATAGTAATATTACTATAAGTAAGTAATGAGCGAAAAACCCGATCCAAAACCGCTGTATTTCATTGCATCCAGTCGCGATGACATGCGGGGGTTCCCGGACGTAGTACGTCAGGAGATGGGTCAGGCCCTTTTTGAAGCGCAATGCGGTCTGGAAAGCGCCGCCGCGAAAGCGCTCAAGGGGTTCAAGGGTCGCGGAATCCTCGAACTGGTCGAGGACCATGACGGCGACACCTACCGTGCCGTTTATACGGTTCGCCTGGCTGGGAGTGTGTATGTCCTTCATGCATTTCAGAAGAAATCAAAGAAGGGAATTGCCACCCCGAAAAAGGAAATAGACCTAATCAAACAACGGCTCAAGTTGGCGGAATACCACCACCAACAGGGCCAGAAAGAAGGTAAGTCATGAGTGATAAGGAAAACCAGGTCGTCAGCAGTAGCGGCAACGTGTTTGCCGATCTCGGCTTGCCTGACGCCGACGAGCATCTGCTCAAAGCAGAGATCGTCGTCCAACTGAAACGCCTGATAGAGGCGAGAAAACTAACCCAGACCAAAGCTGCATCCCTGCTCGGCATTGCCCAAGGCGATCTGTCCAATGTGCTGCGTGGCCGCTATCGTGGTTTCACCGTGGAGCGTCTTATGCGGCTGCTGACGGCATTCGATCAGGACATTGATATTTGCATCAAGCCACGGGCCAACAAGAGCAGGCCAGCGCGTATTGCTGTTGTGGGCAGTATCATGCCCGCCTGATGAAGCCGACAGTGTGTTGAGGAAGCGGGCTTGATGCCCGCTTTTTTGATACTCTGAAGGTGCGATTTGGCGCAGCCGCTGTTTTTATGGCAGTGGTGCCCCCCTTGCCAGGGTGACCGGGAGTGACGCCCCTACCCCTTTGCGGTCTGTGAGTTCAGAAATCAGTGCAAATGGGATTCCTAACTGTCCACAGCTGCTAATATAAGGCATGAAGCTTTGGCACATATGGGATATCTGGGTTCAATCATGGAGTTCGACGTTGTCGACGAAGAGCGGCTGCCGTAATGCTGCGTAGGAAATGTCAATTTCGGGAAAATAGTCCAGAATAAAAACCGGAACGTAGTGAGTTTGTACCTCCGCATACAAGATTGTCTCATATTCTTCCAACTCCGGAATATGAATGCTTGCCAGATCAGAATCTCTCAATTCTGTCCAGTTTTTTGCGCGGCTCCAGCTAATTTTATGCTGACCACCGATCTTCTGGATATTGGCGATACGCACTTTGATTGTCTGCTCTCCGTCGGAAGCAAGTACTTCTGCTGCGCCAAATATTCTATCCCGATCCGCAGAAGACATCCTTGAAAACCGTGCCATCAAATCTACGACTGTCGTTGCGGCATGTATAACGTCATGCTCCCTCTGATAGGCGTTCGAAGCGACGACCCCGCCTAATATAAGAATTATCATGAATGGAAAAACCAACGTGAATTCGACTGCTGCGACCGCTCCCCTGCACCGAATTAGATCGCGAAGAACCGTAATTATCATGAAGAGTACTTCCTGTTTACAAAGACGGTTTTCAAAATGATTGAGTATTTTCCTGAACTGCTACGGGGCAATCCGAGAAGTTCGGCTCCGATAGGGGTTAGCACCGGAATTCGTATGCATATGCGCATGAAAACGATTTCACTCTCATTACCGGGCACGAAGGTAACAATCGGCACTATCGGCACCTCGGAATCTCTACACACTGCTGTCGTCTCTGGAAGAGAATTAAAGTTCTCGATAACCTGCATCTCGATAAGAACGTTCTGCTGACAACTCGGCATTACTACGATCTTGTCGCAAAAAAAACCTTCAAGGTCGGCCTTGGTAATTTTCTCACCATTCATCGGGCCGAGGTAAACTTGGCGAGTTGCCATGTGCATTGCGCCGTTCGCGGATGCACGTTGGATCATGAGCCAACCAACCTCAAGCGTTACAAAAATCATAAAAAACAAAGGTAGGGCAATAAGCGAAAATTCAATTGCCGTAGCGCCTTTACGATCTTTCAGTAATTTTTTAAACATACATCGCATAAGATATAAATATAGCTCTCTGAGGTTAACGCTGAGTTATATCAGGTACCAGATAAATTATGCGCCATTCAGTATATAAACGCTTATTGAAAGAAGAACGCGGTGCGGTGGCAATTACTGTTGCTTTGCTGTTTTCCGTTCTGCTGGCTATGGGTTTGGGCGCGCTGGACTTGTTCAGAGTCTATAACTCAAGACTAGCTATGCAATTTATAGTTGACAGCGCTGCCTATGCAGCAATGAGGGATATTGCCTCTGAAAATCCGGAAGACGGCGCGACAGACTATGTGAGAAAAAGTTTCAAGAATGAAAATTCAGGTTCAAATGGCGACGATATCCGGATCGCAGATCAGAAATCCACATTAAATGAAGAAACTTCAACCCTGTTTGTTCAAGCCACTGTTGATGTAAAAATGCATTTTCTGGGTATTATCGGAATAGAGGAGATGACATATCACGTAGAAAGTCGCGCTACATACAGCTGTGTTCCATATGATGTAAAAACACTTGGCAGTGCATACGTAAATAATAGAAATGAATACGTTCTTACGCCAGATAGGAAATATGAGACCGGTTGGGTATGGGTGAAGAATAAGTTCGATTTTTCAAAAAACCAATCAATTAGCCTGCAGCTCTATTTCGGGGATAAAAATGCAAATGGTGCGGATGGGCTTACTTTTGTCATTCATAATGACCCTAACGGTTTAGATGCTACAGGAGGGGTTTTAGACCGGCGTTCGGACCGGGTTTCAGGAGGAGCGTTAGGTGTTGGGAGCGTGATGAGCCCTGAAAATACCACCAATGATCATATTATCGCTCCTGCTCTGGTTGTGGAATTTGACACATATCAAAATGGGAATTTCAGCGATCCAGCGTCTGATCATACCGCGATTTTTGCCCTGGGAAATGCGAGAGGAGAGTATGATCACAACAATATAACTGTTGATCACAGTATAATAAGTAATATTATGCCAGTAAAAAAACTGGGTAATATTGAAGATGGCAAATATCATAATGCCAAATTTGTTTGGGATGCAGATAATAAGAAAATTGTATATTTTCTCGACGGCGTTAAATTGGGCGAACAGGTAATTGATTTAGTAAGTCTTCTTGGCACTAAAGATGCTATTGTCGGGTTCACAGGAGCAACCAGCGGCGCTGGCGCTACTAATGAACACAAGGCCTGCTTTACGAAGGCAAATGTTATATCGCCTGAAGAGGAGGTTCCGCCGCCGCCGCCTGTAAATCCGCCGCCGCACCCGCCTGTGAATCCTCCTCCGGATCCTCCACCGCCGCCTCCACCGCCGGATCCTCCAGCTCCGCCTCCACCACCGCCTCCACCGCCGCCGCCGCCGCCGCCGCCGCCGCCGATTGTAGTGCCGCCGCCACCGAAGGAGCCATATTGGCCACCGCTCCCTGTGACTATGAAAAGGAGAATCAATCCCGGAGGGCAAAATACAAGTGTGATGTTCCTTGGTCAGGATGATGATTATTTCGGCATGAATACGGAAGCCCAAAAGACCTACAACATTCTTTCCGACAAGGGCCTTGCGTTGAATGGCAAGTATGGAGCTTGGAAGCAGCCCGATTGTGGGTGCTGGATGGGACCTTTAATGACGATACATGTATGGGGTCTGACTGTGCAGAGCCATGATCTACTCAAAATAAGCTTCAACGCTCTCGGTCAAGCGTCCGTCAATGGTCAAGACGTATCGAAGAATGGCTCCTACTTTGGTGGCAGGATTGTGATGGAGGACATAGACTTAACAGACCCTGAATATTATGGTGGGAAAAAGATGACTGTAATAGCGAACGAATATAAGTTCGTATTTCGGAGTTGGTGTCAAGTTTGGTATAAAACGCCGATTTGGAACGAATGTGCTACTTCATTGGACATCGGTAGTAGCGACGTAATGAGTGACGGCGTGATGCCGCATGGCCTTTGGGGCGGCACCGTAGATTACGACACGGATAAACGTAATGGGGAGTGGATTGGGTACGTTAGGGGTAGCGGTGCTATCCTCGACAGTAATAATAACATCGTTGAACGAGGTAATCATTGGGCATACCCAGTCTACGAAGTAGACCATATTTTTGACTACAATCGGCCTCGTTTTCACGACAGGTACTCGGGGGGATCGGATTGGCGGACGCCTCCGCCGAGTGGATACCGCTGAAATAATATCATATTCCAAGCGCATGAAACGCGGCTTAAGAATGCTCGCGATCATGAAAGTGGCAAGACGGTTTCCGAGAATGCAGGAACGCTTGCAGAAGGCTGCTGATGCCATGGCATTTCTGGAACGTCGCGCCGATGAGCGAGTGTGCGGGAGGCAGCCAAAACTGACGACTGGCAGCGGATCCGATGGTTGCGGTCCAGTCGCCCACCGGCTTTCATGCTACCTGTGCTGTCCAAAACCATCCGCACGTTTGCGCACTTATTCTGGTGAATGCTTGTTCGTCAATCGCTCTAGCCTGTGGTTTTAGAATGTTTGGAAAATCGTTCATCAAGCGGATGCTCATCAGCTCAGCTCTTCTGTTTTTGGGCATGCTCGTCATTCCATTTCTTCTCCAGTTGACGGTCTCCAAGACAGATCCTGCGTCCGAATTAACAGCGGCTATCATAACTGACATGTGGCTTAAACCACTATTCTTGTTGGTGATCCTTTCCATGTTTATGTTGCAAATCGGAAAGCGGTTGCGGCGACTTGATATGAGCCTCGGATGGCTAGTATTTGTCCTTATGAGTTTTGCGGCAAGCTGGGAATTCCTGTTCTCGTTCGGCTATTTATGGGGTAGAAATGCCTCACTCGGTGTCCTGCCAGCAAATGTCCCCTACTCCTTGATATTGTTTTTTGGGTTCATTTTGTTCGTTTCAGCTTTACCCGATAAAAAGGAAAAGAGGCCGCCTGAACTGTCGATGAACGTGGCTTGGATTCTTGCCAGGATATATGCCGTTCATCTTGCCATCGAGTTAGTCCCAGAAAATTTGCTGGCGTTCCGTTCAATGATTATAAATCCCCTGATAGTCATTGGACTCAAGCCTCCTTTGGTTGAGTGGTTGAACTACGCAGCGGTGTTTATATCAACTCAGGTTTTGACATTAATTCCCTCGGTGTTTAGAAGCAGCTCGTTTTTGATCTTCGGGCTAGTTTGCTGCGCCGTCATTGTGATGGAGCGTCGTGACGATGTTGATGGAAGCAGGTGGCGCATTGGTGAAGCGTTTCAAGGTGGAGCAGGTCGTCAACGGCCTACCAACCAGGATGGTTCTCGTCATCGATTATCCAAGCAGGAAGGCCATCAAAAAGCTGTTCGCTTTGGACGACGCCCGCCAAGGCTTTAATTGAGACCCGTCCCTTCAGGGCAGGGGTTCATAAGACATAACTTTTGCAACACCTCTCCCCTCTCAATAAATTCAAGCGCTTGGAACTTGCAAAAGTCCGTTGCATAATTTCCGCATGAAAAATTCTTGTGTCAGGTGCGAATTTTTCGTACTCTTCTATAAGAACAAAGAAAGTACGGAAAATGACCATGGCAGCAAAAGTTAGCATCAGCCTGACCGATAAAATGATGATGGAAATCAATCAGAGGATTGAAGGCGGAGCCTACACGTCTGTGAGCGAGGTTATTCGTGCGGGACTGCGTTCTCTGGCGCGTGATGAGGAAGAACATCAAGAGCGGATGAAGTCGATCAGGGATAGAGTCCAAGAAGCTATTGATGATCCACGGCCTCGACTAAGCAGCCAGCAGATGCGAGCCCACCTTGATGAGCTTTACGCGCAACATGCCGACAAGGCATAGCGCTATATGAAGCAGTTTCCAGTAGAATATGGCGAGTTCGCCAAGGACGATATAGATGAAGTATTTCTCTATGTATTGAAAAAGAGTCAGGATCACACGACAGCACGGCAATACACTGACCGCCTATACGCAAGATGTGAGAGTATCGGGATTGTGCCCTACGGAGGCGTCAGACGGGACGACATTGGAGAAGGCTTCCATATTGTCCCATTCGAGGATGATGGCGTCATTCTGTATCGGGTAGAGTTGGATGTAGTCTGGATTTCACGGGTGTTTTTAGGCGGTCGTGACTATGAAGCGATTATGCGTCGGAACAGCCAATGAAAATAGGCTATGCCCGCGTCAGCACCCAGCACCAGAATCTCGACCGGCAGGTTGTTGCCCTGAAGGCCGAAGGGTGTGAACTGATCTATGCAGAGAAGGCCAGCGGCAAAGACACGCACAAGCGTCCAGAGCTGAAGAAAGCCCTGGCAGCTTTGAAGCCTGATGACGTTCTGGTCGTGGCTGAATGGGAACGGGCAACCCGTTCCTATATCGATGGTCTGCACATCATGGCCGAGGTAGGTGACCGTCAGGCCATGGTGAAGGTTCTTGACCGGCAGTATTTTGACCTCACTACGCCCATGGGCAAGGCCTTGCTTGGTCTCATGAGTGCCATAGCCCAAGACGACAGAGAACGCCGCCTGAAACAGGCCAAGGACGGACGGGCACGAGCAAAGGAACGCGGCCAGCATCTAGGACGACGCTCTGCCCTCACCCCACAGCAGCAGGACGAGGCACGCAACATGCGTGCAGAAGGTCGCAGCCTTCGTGAGTTGGCGGCGGTGTTCAATGTGAGTCCGAGTACGATTTCTAGGCTGTGTCGGTAACCCTATAACGTTGTGACGTTGTAGGGTTGCTCAGTAGCATGCCCCACCATGCTCGATGTGTTGTGGATGCAACGCCCCCTCTTACCTTTCCGTGTTTACGAATCAACAGCCCTACAACACTATGCCATTATCACGGTATAGGGTTGCACCGCTGTAACGGTGTAACGCTGCAACGTTACAAGGTTGAGGTTATGAACAGAGCAGATGTAGTGGTTTTTGCCACCCAAAAAGGCGGGACAGGGAAAAGTACCCTATCTGTGATGTGCGCTGTATGCGCTCAAGAGGGGGGTAAGAAAGTTGCTATTCTCGATATGGACAAGCAGGGAACAGTGACGCAGTGGGCTGAAGAACGCGAGGCAGAAAGTCCTGTTGTTTATCCTGTAGAGGCTGACCAATTGGAGCAAGCTATTGCCGCCTTAAATAAGCAGGCATACGACTACATCATCATAGATACCGCTGGTGTAGATAGTCCTGCGACAACAGCGGCGCTCCGGTCAGCAGACCTATGCCTCATTCCAACCCGACCCGCTCCGCAAGATTTAAAGGCGTTACGGCCAACGCATGCGGCTGTGGTTCGTTTGGGAAAAGAGTTTGCGTTTGTGTTGAACCAAGTTGGGCCACGTCTTTATCAGCGCTATCGAGAGGCAGTACACGGCCTTTCAACAATCGCTGTTGTGGCACAACCCCTCATTGTTCAACGCAATGACCATCAAGATGCGTTCGGAATAGGGCAGGGCGTCACCGAATATAGCCCA
>JAOWAT010069118.1:0-11089 GCA_028571025.1 Longipedia americana | reverse complement strand
TAATATGTGCTGGAAATTTTTCCTGATGTGGTTAATAAACGGGGTGAAATTGGGGCATTGGAGACCGGGAGCCGGGAGCTGGGGCTTCTTTTCTCTTTCAGGTGGTGGAAACACCAAGACAAGGTACCGTCTTCGAGGCCACAATGCGGTAACGTGAGTGAGGGACAACTCTAAGGAAAACTGCGCCACCAACGGACAACGAGCACCAACTCCGGTTCCCTGAAGGGTTGGGAAGAGATGGGATGTCGACACACGTCGACACGAGACGCCCTTTGTTGTGCCACTGCCCTAGAGTGGACTGGGAGCCTGAAAGGAGAAGAAGAAGATTGGTGTGGATGACCAGTAAAAAAGTGGCGGGAAAAAAGAGCCAATGAAATTGCTTTGTTATTTAAATGTAACCAATGAGAGGACTGCCTGATTTTGGGCCGAGAGCCAAGGACCAAATGAAGGCAGTTGAATTACAAATCAATCAAAAGGAACAACTGTTTTGATTTTTCTGAAAGAATTCTTTATTTTTACTGAAAATTACTGAAAAGTATGTAATTTCAGGGTGAAAACTAAGCAAGGCCACTTCAGTCGACATGGCGATGAAGGAAAAATCGACATCAAAGGACAGCAAGTCGTCCGAATCCAAAGAGGAACGATTGAAACCGCCGACGTCATTCCTGGCGCTGTTACAAGAGGACAATTCCGATCACGCACTCGAGTTCAGCAAAGCACAGACCCAAGCCCAAGTACAGACGGCGTGCCAAGGGCTAACAGACCTCTATTGCAACGCGCTAGATCATGTGAAGCCGGAAGAGATAACAAATTTCTCGAAAATTGCCCAAAATATCGCCCGTGTCCAGAAGTCGTTAGTTTGGGCCGGAGAAAACAAAGCGCCGAAAACCAGAGTAAAAGCGGAGGAATTTGACTTGTTTATTCAGCAACAAATCGAACGATTGTCTACATGCCTGGGCAATTTACAGTTCAGCAGAGCAAATCTTCCAACAAACGCAATTACCGAAGGCCAATATGCGGCAAACCTGACCAAGGACGATCAGATCTCGAAACGCACTGGTAGCACGCCGGACGGTACCGCTCAAAACATTGCAGGTAAGCCTCAGATTAACTCCAAAATCCCGGTCTCAATTTGCCCTCAAAATGTGCCCCCGTTTATGCCTAGCAATTCTTCGGCTGAAACGCCGAGAGAGCCAATGCCGCACGAAGGATCTGATCCGACGGCATTAACAGGGGCAACCGCGTCAAGGACTTCTAGCAGACCCCCCCTTATCGAAAACAATCCAAAGCTGGTAAAAGAGTACGAATATGATGCAGTTTGTGCGAGCTTTTTGGATTTAGACCGGATCCTCCAAACATATCAGATTGGACAATCCGAATTGAAACAGATTCAAGCTAAATTTGCAACAGTTGTCGGCAATGCACATGCATACTTAGATTCCATTGTATATTCTGGTCTATTTTCAACAAGTTCGTTCAATCAAATGATGAATGCCATTAATAAACAGTCAGATATTGTAAGTGACAAAATAGCAATGATAGAAAAAACTCTTCAAGTTCAACCCCTTTTTGTAGCAAATAGAGATTTGATTATTTCTACAAGCAACAACATCCCCCTCCCAAGACAGGACCCAGAGCGGGAAAATCACATCAATTTGCCAGGTCACAAAAATTCAGACAGATCAGTAATTTTTTCTAGCCCGGCTTCCACCACGGCGACAACTAATATTTTGCCAAATTATTTTACTACTACGGTTTCTGGTTTTGAGAATCCTGAACGAATCCAAGGGCACCCGAATCATTCCATCTTTCAAGAAAGTGTACCTGCAGGTCAGATGCACACTAATAGAAATGCACACGCACTACAATCAAATGTCAATTCTAATCAATTAAACACAAGTGGTCCGGTTTGTCAGGATCCTCAAAATATTCAAAACCCTTCAAATTCTCAAAACCAAGCTGAAATTCCTTTCAGAGTTTCTGAATCAAATTCTTATCAAAACTCAACAAGTTCATTTACAACTTTCAATCCAAAGGAAAGCAACACATTTCATGTTCAAAATTTGACAAATTCAGGAAGTATTCGCAATCCTACAATGGCTTTTGGGGGGAACAATCTTCTGAGTTCCACCGAAAATGTATACCTAGGGAGAGCACCAGAGACATTTAATGTTAAGGCGAGTCAGGCTTTTTTGACACCCTCTTCTCAAACCGGAAAGCAGACTCAAAAGCACCTCACCTACAGTAGTGCATGCGAAAGTGAGAGTGCCACAGCTATGGCAGAAAAAAGAGAGTCTCGAAGTGTAAAATTCAAAAATTCTGGGAAATCATCTAAGCCTGACTTGGAAAAAAGTAAATGTGAACAAGACTTCAAACACATTTTGAGAGAAGGGGGTTTGGATAAAAAGGAAAAGAGAGCTATAAAAGCAATGATAAAGAAAAGAGAGAAGAAGGAGAGACTTAGAAAGAAAAAACTGAAAAAACCTAAGAAAAATGAGAAAAATAGAAGAAAGAAAAAGAACAAGAAAAACAAGCGATCCTGCTCTTCTACTACAGACTCAGAAGGGGACACTGCGTCATTCTCATCATCGTCGTTAACTGACACCAGTTCTAGCAGTTCTGGGAGCTATGACAGCTCGTCCTCCTCCTCTGCTTCCAGCTCTGTGTCTTCCAGCTCCGTCTTCTCCACCTCCTCATCTTCCAGTAACTCAAGGGAGAGGCAGAGCTTGAGAGACAGGCATGGACAAGAAAATAAAGCAGAGCGAAATAAGAGCAGAAAAAGAGAGAAAAAAGAAAGACAAGAAAAGAAAAAAAGGCAACAAAGACACAGCGAACTGCCAAGCCCATGGAACGTTAAGCTGAAGCCAGCGCAAAGAAATTGTGAAGCAGAAGTCACTAAAATTTCAGAAACTATGCTTACTTTTTCGGGAAAAGTTGATGAGTATCATGTCTGGAGGTCTAAGTTCATATCTTTCGTCCACATTTATGACATTCCATTCAATACAAAAATGTTGGCCCTAGAAAGAGCAGTGGGAGCCAAAACCCTTAGAGCCCTGGGTGGGGCATCCCATTATACATGGCATAATTTTGCAAAAATGATAGTTAAATTAGAGGAACTTTATGGCAAAGAGGAGGATCTAGTTAGCATGATGAGAGTCGAATTAGCCAACTTCCCCCACATCACTCGAAAAGACACGCAAAGATTTGAAGAGTTCAATAACAGATTTAGAAATTTCATAGGAGCAATAAAAAATAGCGAGCAAAAAGACGAACTTGACAGACCCTATTTAATCCAGGACTTTTATGACGTTTTTGACCCAGCAATCACAGAAAAATTTAGACTCAGAGTTTTGGACAAAAAAGTAAAAGAAGTACCAAAAAAGTTTTTGAAAAGTTTAGAAAAAGAACTTAGTTATGCCAAAACTTTGAACAAAAAAGTAAAAAGCAATACCAAATCTGGGGTTTCCTTTCACTTTGGGCAGGAACATGCATCTGAACCAAGTGTAACGGAAAGAAAAAAGAGTGATTCTCTAGCCTCTTCTGAAGCCACTTCAAAAGATGAGGAGGTTGCTATTGATTCCTATTATTATCAGAGAGACATTTCAGGTGTGGTGCCCCACAATCTGGGCAATGGAAACACAAACTTTGCTAACCCATTCTCAAATTATAGACAAAGGCAGCCCCATGGGGGATTTCAAAACGGATTTTCTAACAACAAATTCACATTTAATAACCCAAGCACATTTTCAAACAATAGACCCTCTTTTCCTAATCCTAATGGCTTTTCCAATAATCAAACACATTTTGGGGGAATGAACAGCTCAAGTTTTCCCGGAAATCATTTTGAAGCATCATCTTTTAGAGCAAACAACCCAAGTCACCCTGGAAACAATTTCATGAACACTCAAAGCACAACAAATCCCATCAGGTTGCCAGTGTCTAGAAGTAATAATGCATGCACTCATTGCAAATCTAAATCTCACTTTCACGTCAAGGATTGCCCAGTTTTCTTACAATTGTCACCAGACGAAATGTATATGACAGTCATCAAGGACAAGAGATGTTTTAGCTGCCTTGCACTGGGGCACAGCATCAAAAATTGTCCTCTGAGAAATGTTCGGTGCGCCTACTGTCCCAGAAATCATAATACTTTGCTGCACAACGCTAGGGAGATAGTTAAGTTTAGTCAAAGAAACCAAAATCAAAATTTAGTAAACGATCAAGGCGGAGCCATGAACAAATTGGTTTCTAATTTGGCAAATTTATCTGTTAACCCTGACGATACTGACTCAGAGTACGTGGCTTCAGACAGGGAGGAGATGGAACCGATTTTTCAGGAGGAGACACATTGTTTTAATTTTTCTGCTGCGCAGGCTGAAGTAGTCTCTCTGAGAGTAGTGCCAGTACAAATTGGAAATTCGCAAAATGAATTTGTAAATACAGTAATGCTTTTGGATGATGGAACTAATATGAGTTTAATCACTGAGGATTTGGCCAAAATGCTAAAACTTCAAGGAAAACCCGTTCATATCAACTTGACTGGCATTGCAGGAACTAAACAAATTTCTAGAGGATATTATTCGCAAGTAAGAATCAGAGCTGGGTTGGTAGACACTCAAATGTCAGTAAAAGTTATCCCCAATGGCATGGTAAAAATCCCAGTTTACGATTGGAATCTTTTGAAAAAAGGGTGGGCTCATTTATCCAATATTCCCTTTCCAACTTTACCTGAGGATGTTAGGGTTATGGGGATTATTGGAACAAGACATGCCGATTTAATGTCTTCTATCAAGGATGTAGTAGGACCAAGAGGTGCCCCCACGGCACGTCTAACTCCACTGGGATGGACAGCCTGTGGTTTAGTGACCCCCACCCCTTCTGAAACACTTCAACCCGTTGTAAACAACACAGCAATCACAGAAATTTACTCCTATTTTTTGAGAGAAACCAAAACTCAGATTGAAATACAAGATAAAACCAATGAGAAACAATTCAAAAATTTTGACTGCATAGATTTCAATGGGGATGCAATTGATAACATGTGTCTAGACTTTTGTGAAAATAAAGATTTAGGAGAGACACTGAGTGTCGCCCAAACCACGTCTGAGGAGATTTTTAAGAAAAATGGGAAAGATTTAATAATCAATTCACTGAATCAAGGGTTACACCCAAGTGAACTGACAAAAAACCCGCACGATGCCATGAGCGGACGGGTTTTAAGTAAAGTAGGAAAGGGGGTTCCTGCAACGCAAGTCGGAGAAAACTTTGATATTTCAGAGAAAAGTCAAAAAGTAGTTGAGAAAGAATTATTTGATAAAAAAGAAGGTGAAATTTTAGAAGGAATTTGGAGGTGTCAATGGGAAATGAGCATACCAGATATTTCACACCCCGCCGAAGAAAAGTACACGCAGGAAGAAAAAGAAGCATTGTTAGCAATTAGAAATTCTAAAACTCCACATCCGGCAGGCGGATATGAAGTTGAATGCTTATGGCTTCCACATAAAGATAAACTACCCAAAAATTCCTTTTTCGCTGCCAAAAGTCGTTTAGAAAAGCTAGAAAAGAATAAAATATTCTCTAACCCTGCAATAAAAGAAAAATATTTTAAAGTTTTTGAAGATTGGAAAAAGTTAGGGTACATTGAGAAAGTTGAAAATCCAGATTTGGAAGATTCTTGGTTTCTTGCTCATTTTCCAGTGATTAAATCCTGCGACAAAAAAGATTCCAATTATTCTCAGACAGACAAAAACTTGCCGACCGAAAGTGATTTAAAAGTTCGCCCGGTTTTTGACGCTAAGTATCGGCCTGACGGCCAATACGGCCTGAACGATGTATTATACCAAGGCCCAAATGTGCTTAGCAATATATTGTTAATACTCACCCGTTTTAGGGCAAAAAAGATAGCACTATCCTGCGACGTCAAAGATATGTTTCTAAAAATAAGACTCACACCTGAAGATAGCAAAAAATTTAGATTTTTGTTGAAAAATGGGGAAAATATTGAAGTTTGGCAATTTCTTGTTCATGTTTTTGGAGCTAGGGACAGCCCAGTAATTGCAATGGAGACAGTCAGAGACGAAATAGAGAAAAAACAAAAAGACTACCCTCACATATACGACACTGTCATGAATAGCACCTGTATGGATGACACTTTGGACAGCTTTGACACTGTAGAGGAGGCAAAAATTGTCAAAAAGGAACTAACGCAACTGTATTCTGACTGCAACATGATACTTCATAAATTCTGTTCCTCTTCACCGGAAGTGCTGGTGGATGAAAAGTGTAGTATAAATGAAATACCCCACCCGCTTTCAATTGCGTCTACTCAGGCTCAAGTCATTAAAGCTTTGGGATTATTTTGGAATTTTAAAACAGACCAATTAAGTTATCGAATGAACCCACCAGAATCAAAGTTTTGGACAAAACGTAAAATTTTGAAAGTTCATGCTCAACTATTCAGCCCACTTGGGCTTTTAGCTCCTTTTCTCCTGTTAGCTCGGAAAGTATCACAAAAATGTTGGCGCGAAAAACTAGATTGGGACGAGAAAATTAAAAACAAGGAAATTCTAAAAGATTGGGAAGATTGGATACAACAATTGGCACATTTACGCAAATTGACATTTCCTCGGAGCATAGAACCGATTATGGACTCAGAAATCAAAAAAGTAAGATTGTCCACCTTTGCAGACGCAAGTGAAGTAGGGATTGGTGCTTGTTGCTACGCTACTTTCTTTTATGAAAATGGCACGGCTGTGTCACGTTTAGTGAGAGCTAAAAGTAATTTATTAGGTGAAAAATACGTTCCCATACCCCGAGCAGAAGTAAGTGCAGCCCAAGAAGCTGCTTTATTGGCCTATGAAGTAGCCCCAGGGCTAAAAAGGAATGATTTAGAATATTACTTCTTCTCTGACAGTGATACGACTCTGCTATGGATGAGAACTCGGACTAATAGACTAAAAAGTTTCGTAGCGTCCCGGGTAGAAACCATTTTAGAGCTGACAAAATTGAAAGACTGGTACTATATCGAATCACATCTTAACCCCGCAGACCTTGCCTCCAGAGGAGCCACCATAGAAACACTGAGTAACTCTCAATTGTGGAAAGAGGGGCCCGAAATTATTCGAAAAATAGATGTAAAACCTTTAGAGCTTTCTAAGCAAAGAATTAATGCAACCATTGAAAATGACAAATTTAACAAAGAGTTTAAAAGCAAGGAAAATAAAGAGAAAGAATCTTTAAATTACCAATTCATGTTGACAGAAAACATTTCTGAATTCATTCTTCATCAAAATTACGTAAGATTTCAGCCAAAAATAAAGATACAAACCCATCTGGCAGAAGCGGCTCTAGAACCAAGAAGCCCTAGCAATGTTCAGAACAAAATATATAAAATTTTAGAGAAAAGAGGCCTCCCCCTGAAAGTCCATGAGTTTTTTCCCATTGAAAAGTTCTCAGATTTTCACAAATGCATTGGAGTGTTAGGACAAGTTCTCAAGGCCTGCAAAATATTTAAAAGATTTCTAACAGATAAAAATATTCAAAGGACCGTAGTAAAAATAAATCCAAAGAAAATTCAAAGAATAGGAGGGCAATATTATTTTTCACATGAATATCTTCCCCCCTTGAACTTTTGTGTGAACCCTTTAACACCCCAAGAGAGAGAGGGTGCAGAAGAAATCTTGTTAAGATATTTTCAGATCGAAATGTTTCCTGAAATGTATTTGCAATTACTGAAAGATGGTCATGTAAACCCTACATCTCCTTTTATTAGACTAGACCCCACCCTGGATACAGCAGGGTTAATTCGAATCTCTTCTCGCATCCGAGCCGCTATAACTTTCAAAACTGAATTAAAATACCCCATACTAATTGATGCAAAACATAAATTTGGAAAAGTTATGATATGGACCTATCACAAAAATACACTTTTACATGTAGGTGGGGAGAAAACACTGCTTACTGAAATGCAGCAAAGATTTTGGCTTGTAACTGGGGAAAGAGTCTGTTCAAGGATTTGTTTTAATTGTGTCACCTGCCGTAAAAATTTCGCGAAAAAAGCAACACAAAAGACAGGTCCAATTCCGTTATTTCGAATACCATTAGACAACGCCCTCTATTATCCCTTTTGCA
Organism: Longipedia americana; assembly: GCA_028571025.1. Taxonomy (NCBI): domain Eukaryota; kingdom Metazoa; phylum Arthropoda; class Copepoda; order Polyarthra; family Longipediidae; genus Longipedia; species Longipedia americana. Next base: position 2,959 of record JAOWAT010069118.1, on the reverse strand, counting down.
ACGTCGGAATGGATTTTCTGGGCCCCCTGGTGATGAAAAAGGGCTCTACCAAGACAAGTGCTCACGTTTTAGTGATCACTGATTCAGTTATTAGAGCAGTGCACTTTGAAGTTTTGGAAAGTGTGCAAACTGATGATTTAAAAATGGCTCTGGAAAGATTTATTGCAAGAAGAAATAGACCTAAACAGGTGTTTTCTGACAGGGGTTCCAGTTTCATTAAATCTAGGGGAGAAATAAAAAGTGCTCTTAGACCCTTGCAAACAATTCCAGAAAGTGTGGACGAATTTGAACTTAAGACCCGATTTCCAGACATTGAGTGGCGATTAAATTGCCCAGCGGCACCGTGGAAAAACGGTTTTGTTGAACGGCTTGTACAAAGTCTAAAGAGGGCCATGAATACTATTCTGTCCCACCGTACTTGGACCTATGTCGAATTAGAAACAGTGGTCATCAAATGTGAACAATTTTTGAATTCTAGACCGATTCTTAAAACGAGCAAAGATTGTAAAGATTTTGGTGCTCTCACCCCCAATTCATTTTTGGTGAACAAGAATTCTGAAAATTTGTCCCCCACACTGGAAACATCAGGAAGGGCTCTTTCACAAAGATGGTGGAGTCTCCAGCATCTTAGTGATGAGATTTGGAAACAATTTCAAAAAGAATTGATACCCACATTACATCACAACAGTAAATGGACCAAAGCAACTAATTACTTCAATGTGGGAACCATGGTGTTGGTTGTAAATGAAAAGTTGCCTAGAGGATTTTGGAAAAAGGCTGTCGTAGAGGAAGTAGTAGTAAATAAAACAGATGGGCTCATAAGAGTAGTAAAATGTAGATTTTCAAATGGTAAAACTTTAATGAGAGGAGTCAATTGCTTAATTCCTGTAATGAAACCCGATTCAGATCTTCTTACATTCCCATTCTAGCACTAAAAGCACTTCAGTAATCATGAATCAAACAGGAATGGCACATACCTCTCTCATAAAAAAGTTTTACCTAACTACTACCTCTACAGAAAAATCAAATATAGATATGTCAATGCTTCAAGTTAGCATTAAAGTGGAAGTTTTTATAATAATATCGTTTTCATGTATCATTTCACAGAGCAATGAGTACCTCCTTTACGATTCAGAAACTTCAGCCAAGAAATATCGCAGCAATGCAAAATATTCGCACATAAAAAAGTCAAAAATACTTTCTTTCCTTGTAGTTTTGTGTGTCTGTGAGTGCGCATCTCTAAAAATGAAAAAATTGTTAAAGCATGCCCCTTCGGCAAGTTGGCCGATGGGTAAAATGCCGCACGAAGGATCTGATCCGACGGCATTTTTACTTGGTAGCTTTAACTCAATGAGTGGGCTAGTTAGGCAAACCGCGGGAAAACGTTGGTGTCGTTCCTCTCTTGGCACATATGACATTTTGAAATTGAAATCATATTTGTCTATTAAAATCCCGCCATTCATTTGTAAATGCTCACCAGGTGGCGTCTGGAGCAATCAAAACAAAAACAAACAGCTGAATTGTGGCAAATGCCAAAAAAGCATGGCGTGTTCAAAATTTGAAATAAATCTTGATAAAAACGGCGTTAAATACGCCGATATTCGTCAGTATGTGCTCAGAGAGGATTTTCTGCCGTTTCTTACGGCGTCTCAGGAGGCCCGGACCCGAATTGTCAAGGATGCAAATGAGTTGGAGGAAGTATTTGGGCAGATCAAAGAAAGTGTCAAAACTCAAAAACTTTTGTCATATGACACGGAGCTTATCAATAACAAAGACAAGACAATTCCACCTCTGATTCGCCAAATCGGGCTGGTGGACGGGACCTTTTTCATATTCGATTTTCGGCGCATTGGGGGCGACAAGCACGAGGCTTTCCTGGAGTTTTTGATGAGCCTTCCTTCCTGTATCATCCTCGGCAATTTTACTCCTGATGAAGCCGCCGAAATCAAGCAGAATCCGCGGGTGAGAACATTGCATGTGGGCAATGCCTATTTGGCCATGGCCAAAAACGGCGTCTCCTTTCCATATGACGATTTGATAGAGCGTTTGGAGGGCTTCAAAAGAACATCGTTGGCCCATTTGGGCTACAGGATCAGGGGGATTTTCTATCAGCCCAAATTTTTGGATCATCTCTTTCGCTTGGAGTCCAGTAAGTATTTGGAAAGGTACGGCACGGAGGAACTTCCGGAATCCTGGAAGAGACGGGACCCATGGGGCAATGTGACTTTCTTGGTGTTCCCCAAACAAAGGTGTTTCAGCAACATGTATGAAGCGGCGACTCAGCTGAATTCAGCAAACACCAAATACTACATTCTGGACCTGATTGTGTGCTTCATTCTGGTAGCTTTCAAGGCGCTGATTGATTTTGAGTCAGAGTTCCTTTTCGATGACCTCACACAGCAGGTACACCCGGGGACCTTGGGGGAGCTTTTGTTCAAAACAGCCGAGGACTTGATCGCCTACAGTGAGTGCAGCTATGACGACATCATGGTGGCAGGGGTGAGCGCCGGCTGGAACGCCGATTGGAACGCCGCAACGCCCGCAAAGCCGATCTGCGCCCCGCCTGCGGCGGCGGAAGTGGAAGAAGAAGAACCAGAGTGGGAGAAAGAGTTGATTCCACACTCATATCTCGCTACCGTGCAACAGAAGAAGAGGAAGAACAAGAAAAAGAAAGCGAAGAAATCCAAATTCGGTCGAAGCGCCAAAGTTGCCAAAGTTGCCGAAGTTGCCGAAGTAGCCGAAACTGCCAAAGTTGCCGAAGTTGCCGAAGTCACCAAAGACGCCGAAGTTGCCGAAGTTGCCGAAGACGCCGAAGTGGAGTCAGATGTGTTGCTTTGCACCCTGCAAGCAACTGACCTTATGGAGGATGAGGAAGCTAATGAATATGCCGTTTCGGCGCCAGCAGAGGATGAGGGAGAGGAAGAGAAAGAGGTTCAGGGAATGTCAGAGAGAAGCAGTG